>JBBPJZ010000153.1:0-32718 GCA_038089015.1 Chalciporus aff. trinitensis
GTGAACAGCCAGGTCATCAAACCTGGGGAGCGAGCTTTGCTCGCCCACCTCGTTGAGATCATGGTTTCCTTGGAATTGCGATTTATTCAGGAAAAAGCGGAGGACGGTCAGTTGGTGTACAGGCTCGACCCGTCTGTGTTGTTTCAAATATACCCCGGGCGTCATTAACAATGGAGAGTACAGACCTATAGACGTCTTCGTGACATATGATGGGAAGCGTGCAACTGATATTGCCGTCTCGAGATATGCCGTTCGTCACCTCGTTGCTACTGAGGTGAGTGCCGTTTCGTCTTTGGAAACCCAACCAACCAACATCATCCTAGATCGATGCCGCATTGGCAGCGCGACAGGCGATTGCAGTTGAGAAGGTCAATGCTGCCTCCAAACGAAATTTCTTCCAAAAGAAGTCAGTTGTGACGCTCTCCTTCAGTATCATTCGCTCACCATCATTTCAGATCTTCTGCGGAAGATCCTGAAGAATTCCTTGAAAAGCAAAACCATGCAGAAGAGGAAGGTCCCTTGGAACGAACCCTGCCATCAGGCTCGATCGTAGAGCCCGTCAACAAGAGGGCGCGCGCAGAAGGCCCTAATGAGATGGTAGAGAAGGTGATCCATCATGACGTATCTAACTTCAAGTCAATCTGAGATCCCTATTTGACAGCCACCTGTCGATTTCTTTGGAAGACCGATCACGGTATCCAAGGCTCCAAATTCGTCAGTCTCCAGGACAAGATCTCGAGTGATGCAAGAGTTTCAGACAACGTATAGATATTTGGAGGGTAACTCGGCTGCTGTTCGAAAAACCGTGAAAGTGTCCTCCTTCTTATAGCTTAGTTTCTATGTATATCCAGCTGCGCATGCCCGGCTACCAGTGGTTGCGCTGTAATTTAGATACAGCAGGTCTCCGCACGTCATGCATGATGTCGTCGGAACATCCGGACCGAACCAGCAAGTCTAATGTGACAATAATATGTACTCATCCTACATCTTGCCTTGCACAGGAGATTCTGGTCGTTAGTTCGATCCTAGAAATACTTGGCAGACGAACGTAACTGAACTTGCTCACTCACCGTGGCAACAAATTCTAGACCTAACCCACCTCCGCGTGGCATCACTGCTTCAGCGGGTAGTCCAATTCGGCCACCATCGGCAGCAGCCGCCACAATGCGGCCAGAGAAGCGCAACGAGCGTACCGACCGATGGCCTGGGACCTTGTATTCTCTGTGACAAGTGCCATCTCTGCCACCTCTGCCCCCTGCGCTTCCAGCTCCCTTAGTGAGTGCAAGTCGCCCGATGTCCCGTTTAGTTTCCATGGACACCCATCAGTAAGACCCTGTGGCCTATGCTCCGAGTCATCTCACCAGCATCTTCTATAGTCACGATACCTGGCCATTGCTGAACAAAAGCTTGTTAGAGGCTTGCCCGCCAGAATCTAAGCACGCGTTGGTGTATGTCTACCACCTTCACGCCTATTGGCGACCCGAAGGAAAAGCCAAGCTCGTCGTACCAACTTCGTGGATGGTAGATCAATTCTTCATCGCGAGCGTCAATTTTTGACCCTTTACCCGTCCAGGAGTTCCTTGCCCCCACTAACAGAAAGTGCGGAATGGAATGCGCCCGTGATCGAGGCTGTCCGTTTCGTTATGTTGAAGTCGAGAGCAATGCAGAGACACGGTTCTGTGTGGGTGCTTCGGATGAACAATGGGCGCGGGACGTCGCAGAAGGGCTTGATCCTGGTAGAAGAGACGATTCGGACGTGCCCTCCCTCATCACCCTTGCGTTCGGGAACATCCCTGATTGCAAGCTAAAGAGCCTGAGGTAGGTTCGTCAGCGTTCCTTGTGATGCGGCTAAGATATCTATCTCAGCGACCGAACGGTCATATCTCAGTCTCTGCCGCAGAACACCGCTGCTGTCCGACCACTTGACTTTGCACTCGTTCGGAGCCTGGACGTATATGACGCTGAAGATGTGTCACGGAACAGAAGCACACCAAGATGCCTGCTCCTCGGGATCCAAGAACCAAGTCGATCAAAGACGTCATCACCACTCGCACTAACACCCATCCTCGACGACTTGGCCAACCACGCTCGTTTCCACCTTTCACTCCTCGCGGTGCTGATCAAACGAGCCACCCTCGCGACCACAAAGTCCTTCCCGGAGTGGCTGGTACTCTTTAGTCTCGTTTATAATGCAGAGCATCTTCGCATTATAGTACATTTACCTCGTCCAACTCGCAAAGACCAGAAGACAGTGGACTGCGTATCGTATATCGTGGACGAGCTCACGCTTCGCCCCTCTGTGACATCAACAGCCGGATGTGAGCTGATCATGGACCGTTTGCGCATTCTGCTGGCCCTCTCGACGCTTCGGCGACATGTATTCAAGCTTTCTACGACCTTGTTTAACATGGTTGGTCCTTACGGCGCAGTTAGGCGGAACACTGGCATTCGATTTCATCCCGACTGCTCCCAGTCCAAGCGATGCAATAGCCCCTGTTCAAGTGAAGATGACAGCTCAGACTATTCGACCTGCACCTCAATCGTTCGCACAGATAACTTCGAATGTTCCGTAGAACGATGTAGTCGGCACGACTCATCCTCGTGGAGATCCTTTTCATCTTCCTTCTGCAGTACATGCTCAAGTTCGTCAGGAAGCTTCAGTACTTCGAATTCTGTATGCTTGGGGCGCTCCAAGTGTACAGATTCCGAAGGAAGCAACTACATGTACATGGAACCCTCGACGATGTCTGGGTCGCAGGGAGATGGGGGGGTGACTACTCCGAATAAACTCACAGAACCGAGGAGGCGCGAGATCATCGCTTGGGCGCGCGGAGTCGTCCCCACCGATCACCCAGTCAAGGATACCTACCAAATGATCATTCGCCATGATTCGCACCCAAGTCAGCGAAGGCAAGTGGAGTTCGTGTAGATAGACAAGTACTACAGCATTACACAGTCGCGCGTGTATCCGCGCGTGTATCTGTCGAACGTGGGGAGCTCTACGGGATTATTGGTTGATATTCATAGAACATAACGGAAGTCGCGATTTTGCTTATCAGTGAGGTCGAGGAAAGCCTGAAAAAGGGATCAGCACTTCTGTCGAGCAGCATAGTCATGATACACTTACTTTGTCAATTTGCATCTCGCCAGACTCTGTAGTGACAAATGCTGAATCGTACTTGTCATCCCGAGTCTCGAGGTCACGCTTTTTGTTTTCGAGTGAGTACAGGTACCGTAACCAAAGAAGGGCTAATGCAGACGCAAAATTAGTACACGTGATAACAGCCCATGGGACGTGATTTCTGCGAGAGGTTCAGCCTCATTGCGACGGATCAGCAAGTGAAACCATACCTCGGTTGATACTGGGCCTTCCACATGAACTGACTAACGGCATTTCCAATCGCATACGCACAGAGCACTATAGCATTCGTGGTAATGCCTACAGCGAATGATCAGAGCGCTCGCCTAGAACCATGATGACGTTACTCGCGTTTGGTGTGGCCAGCAGTTATTGACCCTACCCATCCCAAGAATATCGTGAATGGCGCAATAGCGAAAACTGAGCAGGGTTATCAGCTCTTGAGGGGATTCATATGGATGTGATTACTTACTGGATATCCAATAGGAGAAAAGCAGACCAATCTTGTTTGAGAATGGAAGGGCGCTGACTAGGATTGCGCCAAGGATAGCCGGAATATACATCAACACGCCGGCATATGCACGGCCGATGTGCTTCTGTGATGCAAGCGTCACCCCAAGATAGATTGTCAGGACTATCCAAGGTGGATGAGCGGAGTTTATGTGTAGATTCCAAAAGACGACTCACTTTCGACCACCCCATCGACGCAGCCAAGCAGAGTTGTTTGGATGACATTGAAGCCAAACTGGGCAACTATGAGCTGGCGTTGATTAGTGAGCTTAAAAATACATGAGCGCGGTTAGAGCGCTGATTTCCGCCCGGTATAGTAATATACGCCTCACAGAGTTGACGATGTTCCTGAGGATCATATATCAGATTGATATAATATACATGAATGCGTGAAACGCACGCTGCGGCCGCAAAAAAAGCTAGAAGCCAAGTCTTGGGATCTTTCACCGTTTCATAGACCCTTGAAGGAAGTCGTTGCTAAGAGCGCAGAAGCTTTGGTAGAAGTCGGATCAACTCACTGTTCTATCTTGAATAACTTGTTTTCAATACCCGTCTGGTTCACTTGGATTCGCTTTACGGCTGCCACACGTTCCTCCGGTGTTAAGAACCACGCATTTGTTGGCGAATCAGGGAAGAAGAACCTGGTGGTGGGATGCTTTACGTTAATATGTGCGGAAGTGAAGAAGGTAATCGGAGATTTCCGTACCAGAACAGAACTGAAGTGACCAGGGTTATGATTCCAGTGATGATCATCAGCCTAGAGTGATGAATGAACTCGGTTCGGTCGAGGGTATTAGTGTCGTCGTGCTTACCATTGCCAGGGCATGAAATGGGGCGTGTTAGTGTAGAGGACGCCATAACTAATGAACCCTAGGATGATGACGGCAAAACCGTTCATGAGGACTAGTTGAGGTGTTAGACATGTCGCACGTGAGCTGAAAGGGCACTCACACCAATAGCCAACGCGCCGCGTTTGCTCAGCACGTGTGTAAAACATGGAAGTCACGATCATAAATCCGGGGGTTATCGCTCCCTCGCAGATTCCGAGGAGAAAGCGAACAGCGAATAGGCCTCCAAAGGATATGCATGCTGCATGGCAGCAGAGGATCACTGCCCACAAGAATATATTGATACTTTGGAACGATCAGCAGGCTGTGTGGATCTACAGCAACGAAGCCCAGACATACCTCATCCATTTGCCGACCGGAAAGCGTTGTAAGGCAAGATTTTGAGGGTATTGGAAGACAAGGTAACTGAGATAAAAGATCGTTCCCAACCAATTGAACTGAGTGGCATTCAAATTCACGCCCTTCCTGGTGAATGGATGAGTATGCTGGGGGAAAATGAGAGTAGTGAAGCGTGACGCACAGGATGCCGAGGACCGCAGCTTCACCCAGGGTAGTTTTGTCCATGAAGGTTATCCTGCACACCACAACTAAGAAGCTTGGCGGATTGATGATGAAGACTGACGTACAAGTACATGACTGAGGAAGGACGCGCACAGTCAGCATCTCAGGGGGGGAGGGGTATGAGACATACTGCACATGAAGGGCATGATGTGCCAATCGATCTTGCGCCTAGATGAAAGTTGAGTGGGGAGTATGTCTCAAAGATGAGGCCCTGAGAGGATAGCTACCTGAGACGCAACGCTTCTTCTGGAGTGAGCTCGAACTGTTTACCGGCGAGAAGATTTGCGGCGACATCGACCTGCTGTGAGTGGTAGGTAGCAGGGAATGCCTTTTCATCGGTGTGGTCGGTGGACTCTGTCGCGCCCATGATGATGAGGGGGAGGGGTGGAGGGAAGTGCAAGTACGGAAGGGGGGGCTTATATGGATGGACATGAGGTTACGGCATTCCTAATGGAGGGCGAAGAATGCGAAGCGTGTGTACTGTGGGATGTTCATACGCATCCGTCAGTTCAACTCTAGATTCATTGGTATAATCCCTGTTCGGAAAGAATTAGACATACCGCCCAACGCCCGGGGATAACTTGAGATGGTCATTGAATCGCTAATCTGATTTCCGTGATACCCAAATCCGCAGCTCTGCACATCCTCCGTCCTCAGCGCGAGAATCACCTGTGTCTGTAGTGGTTAACGACCAGGCCACGAGGTGTAAGTATGCAAAAAGGTGGACCGTGACTCCGAGACTTCACGTTAAGTGACGACAAGTGACAGTTCACCTGATTGCATCACTCCCAAACAGGGTCGGTTTCCTCGGTTTCGCTCGGTTGTCAGTTTATTGATGTCATCTGGGGTAACAAAGGCCGACAACTTGTTACAAGTATTATTGTTCTAGTTTATATTAGAAACACGAAACTCGAATCGTTTCAAGTTGACTGTTGTCACCTTTCAAACATAGACTACGACCGCGGGACCGGGTGAAACAAAATACATACTTAGCCAGTGACACCAAGGCGGAAGTAAAACGGAACGCCTGTAGATCTGACATGTCTGGTTACCAGCAACTCGACTCCAAGGAATGGACACTCGATCCGGAGACAGAGTACCGGTTTGAACTTGATCCTGGAACTTCCATTACTATCAAGGTATGTGATGCGATCCACACAGATCCCCCTTCAAGTTCTCCCTCTCCTCCACTTCCTTCTCAACCCTTCCTCAGCTCGTCCGTGGTCATGCCGAGATTTTCGGCGCCGAGCTGGCAGAAGGCAAAACGTATCTCTTTGGTTCAGAATGCAAGGCCGCCGTATTCACCTGGCAGGGTTGCACGATCGAGATGAGTCTTCTCGCACCATCTCTGCGCCTCGTCCAAAGCTTATCACCAACCCCAGCACGTTACAGGCCACCCTTCTACCGAATATGTCTCAGAAGAGACCCCCATGTCTGCATATGCCAACCTGCACATCGCATTTGAACAGATGCGTGTCCGCGCACTCCGTGCTCTGCACGGATCCCCAGCTTCCGATGATGATCAAAATGCCAATGCCGAACCACCGAGGGTCCTTATCTTGGGTCCAGAAAACTCTGGAAAGACAACGATCTCTAAGGTTCTAATCAATTATGCCGTCCGCGTGGGTCAGAATTGGTCGCCACTCCTTGTAAATGTGGATCCGAGCGAGGTGTGTTCTCAATATACCTTCACACCGGCATGTTCAGTCAACTCGACATCAGGGTGCATGGACGATTCCAGGGACGATCTCGGCAGCGGTGGTCAGAAGTCCAATTGGAACAGCCTCGCCAGCTAATCCCTTGGGTTCTGCGGCTACATCCGCCCCTACAGCTCTCGCATCAAATGCACTTGTTCCATTGACATATTGGTACGGCCATGGAGAGACAAGAAGGAACCCACAGCTACTCGAACGCTTGATCCGGAACTTGGGAATGAATGTTCTCGAACGACATGATGCAGACCCTGAAGGTAGCTGTGAACATGCTCTGCGTCCATTCCAAGGCTAAGTTCGGATCGGTTAGCTCGAGTCTCCGGACTCATCATCGATACACCCTCCTCGTTCGCATCTGGACCTAGTTCCGGGTCCGGTGCAGATAGTCGTCACACCCTCATTAAAGCATGCGTTGAGGCTCTCAGAAGTATGTACAGCACATTACTTTCGGTCGTCGGAGAGTTATACATTACCGATCACAGTAAATGTCATCCTCGTGGTCGGTCACGAAAAGCTGAATGTCGAAATGCAGCGTCTGTACGGAAGCCAGCTTACTGTCGTCAAAATACCGAAATCCGGAGGGGTATTTGCAACTTCACTCTGTGCTTCCTAATCTCATATCAGGGCCTTAGGTTGTCGAGCTTGACCACAGCTACCGAGAACGAGTACACACCTATCAGCTACATGCGTATATGTACGGCCAAAAGATCGACCTCCCTCCAGGAGTAACATCTGGTATCGTGGGGGGGGAAACCGCCGCAGAGCTCATTCTTTCTCCCTCTTCAACTATCATGAACTTCGGCGACCTTACGATCTACCGCATCGGCGAAGGTGAATCACCTGTTCATTGCTTCTTGCTTCTCCTGACCTTTCAGTCGTGCCATTGATGTCTGACGTTTGGTCCCGAAGAAACGATGGCGCCTTCCTCGGCTTTACCTATCGGGGCCACACGCACCTTATCGGAGATTCAACCCACGCTAATAGATCCAGCATTAAGTAGTTCAAGATTACTGAACAAGGTTCTCGCTCTACTTGCCCCATTCAATGCCGATGAAAACGAACGGTACGACGAAGAAATCCTTGATCTGAATGTCATTGGATTCCTCGTCATGTGAGTTTTGTGACGTCTCCTTCCCCCTCCAACACGACTAACAATGCACACTGCCTGATTCATCTAACGCTGGTCCCGGACTCATCATTCCATGTATCACCAGAACAAATTTGGATGTTGCGAACAAGAAGATGACGGTGCTAGCACCAAATCAAGGAGCACTCGTGGGTGCAGCAACTGTTATTGGTTCCTTTGAGTGGACAGAATAATGGGAATGTCCACGACTTGAATGTTGAACCATGAGTGAAAGAACTACAATCGATGTAACAGCGTAGTAACAGAACGAGCGAAAATTACAAACACATTGGTATCTAATCACCAAAGCCTGGAATCTGAGAGCTAAAGGCAGTCCAGACTGCAAGTCCATGCATCCTTCACAACCGTGAAAGGTCTCGTCCCCAGACACCCCTGACAATGTGTTTGTAAGTTTGCAACCTCTCAGACAAGGAGCATACCTAATGATCCAATCAATCATGAGTAACGCTCTGGTCCTGGCTGACACCTGTTCACTCCAGTACACACTTCTCCAAGCATACATGGCAACTAGACCACCCATGACCGAGAGGTTTCCCAAGTCAAAAACAGCAGCATTGCCAATATATGCAAGACTGCCAAGATGCCTGTATCGGAAGGGCGCAGAAACGGCTTCATCTAAATCCTTGACGAAGTTCGCTTCCAGAACCTCGCGCTTCGCAGCGAGCTGGTTGAATTTTTTGGCAATATATTTCCCTTGCTGAGAGGCAACTTGCGCCGTCTATAATATTCATTGTCAGGCGCCACTCGTCTGAGCACACGCGAACTTACAGCGGGCAGCGCCGTTATCCTGTTCCCTATTTCTTCCAGAAGTTTGCAAAGTTCGTTTAGCGATAGGCTGTTGTCCGCATCCGAGTCGTACAAGTCGAATAGCTTGCGGACCTGAAGAGTACCACAGTTAACACCGCGATGATCATGTTCGTGGCTGAGACCGACCTTTTGCAGATGGGACTCGGCCATGGGGATCCGTTGCTTAATTCTACAAACTGTTGCTCCTTCAGCCGGGACGAGCGAAAAGACAGACCAAAAAAGAACTATACCCATGAGTTCGAATTCGTCGAAGTCAATTTTACCATTCTTGTCCTTGTCGGCCTCCTCGACGAGCTCGAGGAGGTGACTTACGAGGGAAGTTTCGATCTTTTCACCACTTAGATCAGCCTGCACTTAATTTGAACAGCTCCAAACACTCACAGTAGCGCAGTCACCAATCGCATACACCTCACCCAGAGGAGCACCCTTTACACGAAGGTGCGCGTCGACCTCGATGGCCTTCTTATGAACCTGATTCGGTAGAAGATCCGAAACCCTCTTTGTGAATGGATTCATGGCAATGCCAGTCGACCATAGCACAAAATTAGTTGGGATTTCATGTTCCGTAATTTTCCCATCAGGAGACCGCACGGTATACACGACATGGTCGCCATGTACCGAGCGGACCCGGGCCGAGGTGATAAGGTCAACACTGTCACGTTTGAATTTCTCCTGCAAAACAGTCGATCATAAGCTGCCATGTGAATGGTGCCTGGTCTCATGACTTGCCTCTGCGTATTTGGATATTACATCAGAGTACTGTGAACGTGAGTACACTGTCCTCGAACCGGTGTCACTCAGACTTACGGTATTCAAGATGTGCTCGCGGGACTGGATGACATGTATTGAAACTTCTTCTCGACACAATTTGGGGAACTAGAAATAGCATCGCGACATGTGAAGATAGAATTCGCATCAAGAAAGAAAAACACACATATTGCATAATGTCTTCTTGGCAAAGGTCGTACATCTCCTGGAGAGACTGTCAATGGAATTTTGATCGAAGTAGGTCGAGTACGCACGGCAGCTACTTCTACACCTGTTGGTCCCCCTCCACACACCACGAAGCTCAGCAAGCGCTTCCTCTCTTCTGGTGTCGTGGTTGGCAGACTTGCAGCCTCAAAATTGTCTGAGGAGGTACTTAGGCAACGCAAGATAAGGATAACACGAGGGAACACACCCATTGTTCGACGTCGAATGGCTTGTGCGTCTGATATGGTCTTCAACTGGAAGCAGTGTTCCAATCCAGGCACACCGTGCGTACTGGAGACGGAGCCAACTGCAATAACCAGCTTATCATACCTGGAGAGTGCGGGTGCATACAGCTTCAGATTGTTCAGAAACTGGGAACGTACGGGAGATAGATCTTTTCAGTCTTTCCATCCAGGCCAGCTGTTTCGACCTCAAGCAGCCGTTCGGACATCACAAGGTCTGTTGCCTTGCCAGAAATCATCTGACCGTGGAGTCGGGCAATAATCTTGCGCATGGGCTCGATAAGACTGCGAATTTGTACAGTACCCACTGCAGCAGCTGTTGGGAAGACACTGTCAGTCGTGGCGAAAAGGGGGGGATTCTATAGAACTTACATGGTAAAAGAGGAGTGAATGTGGTGAATGTCTCTGCGCTGACGACGGTCACATGATACTCGCCCGGCGACAAGTTTTGCAAGACCGAGACAGCCTTCATGAAGAGTGTTGAGTAACGGATGTTAGCGTAAAAGAAGCTGGCTCACCCCCCATCCCCCGCCAACAACAACGAGTTTGGGTTTTTCGTTTAGCTTTCTGTTCTCCTCGTCTTCTTCGTCTGCTAGGAGAGCATTCACTACTGGTAGATTTTTGGGTCCGCCGCGTTGGGGGTGCAATGCCAGAGGAGATACAGGCACACGTTCGATGTGCTTATCCGTATACGTGAATGCATCGTGGATGAATATGGCCGTTCCAAGGGCGAATAAACCAGCCGTAGCCGAAAACACGAGGTAAGAGGTGTACTTGACGGCCAAGAAGGTGCGGCGGAGGAAACGGGATCTAGGCTGTGGCTCCAGTGGGATAGCAGGTCTTTCAGACGGACCGTCCGCGAATGAACGCAGTGTTGAACGGGAGGTTGGTCGTGGTATGGACGATGTCTGAATTGACGTGAAGCGGCCTGGCAGTGTGATGTCACGATTGACAATTCTGAGGGGTCGCACGGCCTGCCTCAGCATATTTGCAGGGCGAGAATAGTCCTCCGCACGGGGTCAGGATATATAGGGCGTTGAGTTATGGAGTAGCTGGGCGCACTGGGAGATGGCGTCACGCGACGGCGTGTTCAACTTTGTGTTCCTGTTCAGGATATCCTGCCCCCCAGGGAAACAGAACGGCGAGAGGAAGACAGTCGAAGTTCACCTTAAATACGGATTAACCTTCGGCAGGTAGGGTGAAGCAAGTGAGACCGATGAAACAGACACATTCGCTCGGCCGCGTCGGCGTCTCATACAGAGAGTGAGACCGGGAAGAAGTAACAACGTTGTCATCACGCTGCAAGGATCAGAAAATGAATTGCTACGCTAGGTTACAATGCGGATATAGCTTGCTAACAAATAACGAAGATGCAGTATGGTTTGCTACCCAATAAAGAGAGGCCAATAGTCCAATGCACATCGGATCTCGACTATGTCTTACAGTAAAACACTCGCACATGTTCCCAGCAGGCGGACGCCGCATCATATGTAGAGGGGGTCACCGATAAGCAGAAACGAGTTCTTCAAGGCGCTGGACAACCTCGGACATTGTCGGCCGCTCCGCAGGATCGTGAGCCCACATACATTCGACGAGTTCAACGATTTCCGGGCAGTACTGTTTCCGCAAGCCGCTTATAGAGGGTCTAAGGAACATCGTCAGGAGCTCGTCCAAGCAGTCCAGTCCACTTGACTGACCGTTGTCGCTTAGCACCCACTGTCTCATAGATAGCGTGTTCGTTCATTCCCTTCACAAAACCTTGAGCTGAGGACTACCAGGAAAAGATGTCGCCTACCTCCCACGGAAACTTCTTGGTTGGTACATGCCATTGGAGCATCTCCCAGAAGACCATTGCACAGGAGAAGACATCAACTTTGTGGTTATATTTGGGGTGTGCGTGCCAAAGTTCGGGGGCTTGCCAATTAACCGTGCCGACGACACTTCGAACCATAGATCGTGTGGATTGCTTGACTTTCGCAAGCCCAAAATCTGCGATCTTTGCTGCGCCGCGCGATGTGATAAGGATATTAGAGGATTTGCAATCCCGGTGTATAATGGAGGGCTTGCGGGTGTGAAGGTATTCTAGCCCACGGGCGATATCGAGCATGATGCTAAGCTATGAAAGAAAGGTCCAGATGCATCAACAAGACGCCGTTATCGCATACATACAATCTTATACAGCGATGGCGCTGGGACATTCCGGATGTAGTCGAACAGGTCGCCGTTTGAACAAAGTTCGCTCACGATCATCACTGGCGTCTCGCGCGTATTCTCTGGTATACTGACGCCAAGCTAGATACAACTCGTCAGGATGGGAAGATACATTAACAGGAAGAACTTACGAAGCGAACAATATTTGGATGGTCAAAAGCCCCAAGCAACTTCAGCTCCTTGATGTCCACTACAAGAAAGATTAACTGGTATTTCCGCGTGGATGGAGAGGGCATACTTGAACTGAGCTGGTCCCGGAATTCAGCAAGGGCAACTCGCCGGCCTTTGAACTTCCCAATGTAAACGTCCTTGAAGCCACCGCTACCAATCTTTTCTAACTTGGTCAGCTTGTCGGGGGGGATCTCGCGATCTTCGAGTCCTAGACTTTCGAGGTCAAGTTCCAGTTCAGGCTCCGGTTGTTTTTGTTCATTCGATAATGGGGGCGTGCGTGGCTCATCTTGATGGACATGGTGTGAACGCAGAAGAACAGGTGGAGTGCTGCTGTGACTCCGACTTTTTGTTCTGCGTCGACCGCCGCGAACACGGATTGTCGACGGAGGACGCACAGTGCCTGTCGAAGACGGCGAAGAGAAGCCATTGGTCTGACGATCGCGCCACTGAAGGAGGGATTGAGCGAGTTGAGGTTTTGTACCAGCTACATCCAGATCGCGGGTCTCGCAGAGACGCACAAGGTCATCACGGCGGAGCCGGATAAGCGTCTTCTTGGTAGCAAGGGTAAGGTCAACTCCATCCGCCATCAGCACGATGCACATACAATATAATAATAAGAACCTACAGTCGTCTTCTTCCATGGCTTCATCAGGACCTTCGTCGACTTCTTCGCCTTCGGCGTCCACATCAACGGACTCGACTTCTAAGTCGATTTCTTGATCGTCCAGATCTTGTTCTTCAGCCTCTTCAGTCTCCACTTGCTCGTTACATTCCTCGCCACCAACCACTTTCCCACTCCGTAGCTTCCGGGGCGTTGCCTCCACGGCAATTGGGACGTTGTCCACGTAGACATCCTCATCGTCAGGAAGACCCTCAGGAGCTTCCTCGTCTACTTCTTCAGCCATGTCCTCCTCGACTTGGTCCTCTTCCTCTTCATCATCACCCTCACTGCCGTCGTCCCTGGGTGGAGTATGGGTCTGCAGTCTTCGTGGTCTCAGACGCCGCTTGACGGGTGTCCGTCGACCGCTACCAGGAGGCGGTGAAGGGGAAGGAGACGAAATTAGTTCATCAACCTCTTCCTCATCATCGATTGACTGATTCCCCTCTACATCCGGTTCGTCTTGCTCCGGCAAACCCTTTTGTCTTGTTCTTTGTCTCTGCGTGGCGTCCTGGTCTACATTGCTGTTGACCTTGTCCCGGCTACGGAGCCGACGCGGACTGCGGGAGGGAGCTGCGATCTTAGCTTCAAGCTCTGCGAGGTCAGTAAGCTCGCTCTCGTCGCCAGAGGGTGCAGGAGACCGCGTTTGAACATCCTCGCTGAATTCAACTTGTTTAGCTTTGCCCTTCGTTTTCAACGAACTGGTTTGTGAGGGGGGTCGTTCACCAGAAGCCTTCCGTGCACGGAGACGTGTGGCTGGTGGCGATGGAAGAGAGGGGGTAGAGCACAATGTGGGAGAAGATCGACTTGACGTCGAACGCGTGTGTCGTCGTCTGATGCAATCAGAGGAGTGGTGACAATGACACTAAGTCATGCTCACCTAATCACAACTTCAGGTTCATCTCTTTGTTCCGAGACGACGCCCAGATCGTTGGGGTATGGATGGGTGTTCAGTTGACCAAGGGACAAACTACGCGTTTTCAGAGCGTGGGCGGGAGCATGACCGATACCATTGACCGTAGCGCGTCTCCGAAGACCATATGTTGACATGTACTTGGCACCAATATCCGTCTCCTCGTCACCAGCGATATTGCCATCATCCGACGAAAAATCGCTGGAATTGCCATCGCCACGACCGGGGGGTGAAGAAGGTGGAAGGGATGCGATGTCGTCGCGGGCAGAGACAATTGCATCGACCAATTCTGGCTTGGTGAGCGACTCCGTATCTTCCGAAAGGCCAACTGAAACATAAAGGCGCGCGAGCTCATCCTTTCGGAGGCGTAAAAGTTGCCTGGAAGATGCTTCGTTGATGAGGAATTCAGCCGCTATTAAACAATCAACATCAGATAATACTTCGAGCGGGGATTGCTTACACGACTCGTCTCGATTACTGTCCGCGTCAGAGTCATCGGATCCGCTCCATGACGGACGCACGTCGACATCCATCAAGGTGACGTCGTCGTTAGTGTCGGAATCGTCAGAGCCTGCTCTCCGCCGTTTGGGCCTGCCGGACCCCCGCATAGGACGACCGTTCGCATGAGCGTTCTCATTAACAGAAACGACGCGTTTTCTCTTTGAACCGACAGGCACATCGAAGTCTTGGCTCTCATCGCGCATCCTAGTTTTCTGCAGGAGGTACTGGCGACTTGGTAATCGCCGTAGATTGGGCTGGAGAGTGGCGAGGATAGGGCGAACGGAGATGGTGTCTGAAGAGGATGGTGCCGACGCGCGCGAAGCGTGGGAAGTTACGGTTGAGCGTTGAAATCTATGAACGAAAGCGAAAGCGCGTTTTGCAGCGGGCGAATGTCGAATTGAATGTTTGGCCTTCCGGTGATGACTGTTGGTTGGAGAGGAAGACACTCTATGTGGTGAACGACGTTGAGCCATGCCAGTAATGGGGACAATAGTCAAGTGTTGAACCAGTTCGCGGTCGACGTCGCGTCGACGTTTGAACAACTCCTATCCGACTCCAAGCAGGCAAATAGCCCGGATGATATCTTCTTGTCCTCGTCGTGGACGTCGTCGAGGACGTGGTCCAGTCCAGTCCTGGTCGTTGTCGTCGCTGTAGACTCCAGTGTTCAGTTTGTTTGGCTCCTGTTTGTCCCTTCTCTTATTGCCACACCGACAACAAGGACAATCAAGGGAAGATTCCGTCCTAATATTCGCACGCACATTTGACCCACAAAGTACGTAATCGCTGTCTTTGTCAATCGAGATCAATTCCGACTCTCGAGAAGCCAAGCATATCCAGGTTACTTATAAAACCCGACTTTGCCTTTTTCCTTTCTTCATCTCTCTTCTCTTCCCTGCTCGCCACAATGCTGTTCAAGTTCTCCAAGTCTGATATTCTCAACTCATCGCTGGTATACCCCGAAACTGGGTCACTCGGCTACACTATCCTCACGCGTCCCCACTATATCCATGCGAGAGATAAGGATCCCGACACAGAGAGCGAGGAGGAAGAGGCCGCAGTGACCCGTAGGACGACCATCCTGGACAAGCGTGGCGCTGCTGTGGCGGAAATCGGCTGGGATGGAGAGCGACCACTAGAGATCATTATCGGAGGGGACAAGCTCTCGGTCAAGGCGATGTTCGGCTGCCAAAGTGCTATCTTGTCGTGAGTTGGACCCATTTTTATCGGCATATCCAATCCTAATCCTCCTTCAGACGGAATGTGCTTGGACTCCCAGCACGCTTTGACACCGAATTTTTCTGGATGGCCGGGCCAGGCGGGCTGACGGTCAGTCAAATTTTTCGTCCGCACAAATAGCGCAATCTCAATGACCCCATAGCTTCTGGACTATGACTCAAATCAATCCAAGGGCCAATTCCATCTCAATAGTCTTCGTGTCGGCGACCGGTTTATCACGGCACCAGTACTGGGCTTTGGTCATAATTACCTCGAATTTGAACCTCATCTGCTGGTGTCAACAGCCGAGTTAATAGGTAAGTAACTCTCTTCCGACTCCTTGAGCAGTCTTGCTGATCATGCCCTCAGTTACTTTCATTCTCATAGAGGTTTTGCGGCGGGGGAAGTTCAACCAACATCCGGAGGCCTTGGATCGACCCAGACTGTTTCCCAAACCATCCTTGGCCAGTTTTAACAGGCGAATACTACGCAGTCCGGTATGACGGAAATGTCAGCATTGATCTCTTTCAGCGGGCAGGTGGATAGATGCGGGATGTTTGCTCTTTTGGCGTTACCTCTGTTTTGTAACTATTGGCTGTTTTGCTAGCTTGATTGTATCTATATGTACTTACTGTATACGTATCATACCCCTTCGCCACGATCAGGAATCACCAGTTCAGCAACCGGAGTGAACAGACATCCCCACCTGGCGAAACTGTCTCAGCTGACATCTACCCCTGTGAGTTTACCGAAAGGGGTGTTCCCTTTGTCCCCTCGATTCGAACATATGTACGTATACACGCGCGTTTCTCACGAATAACGACGAGAAGCGAATAACACCAAATGCGGGAGTTGCTTTCAAGTCTCAAGTCTCATCATTCCAACGGGAATGGGGATCCGGACTCCAAGCAACGTCGAGACGGCTCCGGGCCCATAATCGATATGTAGAAATGTAGCGAAATAAACATCATGATACGACACTCATCCGCAGCATATCCGCACACTCATGTCCAAGTCGGAACCACCTTAGCAACAGAATTCCAGAGGGTTCTGAATTCTACAATACAAGGGCGCATCTGATAGCAGCCCTGAGGGCTGTGGTGTGTTCTACGAGTAAACGTTATCCACCTTGTACATCTTGCTGCTCGACACGGGGAATACCACATCGTCACCGTACACTTGGTCAACTTTGTACATACTTGAGGGAGTTCCTGCCAGGGGCGTCACAGCGCCAGACGTCTTCACAGCCGCGGGGCTCTTGCCGCTGACCTTGCTTGCCAGTCCGGCAGCGCGTCCGTCGGGGATTTTGATAAACTCAAGTTTCCCGTGAACGATTCCGTCAAAAATGAAGTACCCTTTCCTTTCGAATTGAATGATGTCGCCGGGGTCCAAAGTCTTGACGTTCGCATCTGCCAGCGCCTCCTCGCGGAACTCCGAAACGGGGGGAACGAAGTCCTTTACGTCATCCTCCTCCTCGAGCTTCTTTTTCGTGATCAGGTAGTCGTAGTCCAGAAGGGTGACATCAATCATCGGATGGGTATCCGTGGGTTGGGAGAGCCATGTTATTTTCTTTTTGGTCTTGCGGAAGTCACCCTCAAGGTTCAAATCCATGGTGAGCGAAGTCACTTCACCATCGGGTCCAACCGTCTTTAAACGGACGAAGGCGTTTCCCCAGTCCATCAAAGTTATCTGAAGGGCATATAATGATTTAACGACGATTCAAGAAGTCGAGTAGCGACCAACCTCTTCCTGATCTTCGAACGAGGTGGCATCTTCCTGCTCGACCAGGATGGTGGATGAGTAGACAGTTTGTTTTTCACCGACCTCTGGGTTCTTTTTGTGGCGCGGTAATGTTTTAACCTCGGGTCCTGCGGGGCCACCATTAATGGTGACTGGGACACTGGCGGGACATGGCAATCAATACTCTGCAGTAGTCATGCGGGTAGTAATTCACCATTTCTCCTTAAGAAGTGCCCAGAACCGCGGAGCGATAGGATCAATAACCTTCTTGTTGAACGCCCAAATTGAATCCCATTCAAGCGAAACAATGGATTGTGATGGCCCCTGAGAAAGCATGAATTGCTTGAGCGCCTCCACGGTCATGCCGCGGCGACGGATACCTGCGCTAAATATGAGCGGGAGGAGGGCACGAACTCTTTCGCCCTTACCTCGAATGGTAGGGAATCGAGGGTCGTCCCAGCCTTTAACTAATTTGTTATCAACAAACCAATGCAACTTCCGTTTGGACAGTAGGGTGTAAATGAAGTTCAAGCGGCTCAATAATAGGATTAGAGTCACAGACGACAATAAAGATATCCCAAAACCTACCTGAAGTCCCAGATCAGGACCCGACGAAGGCCTAATGCCTCGAGCATCCAGTAATATTGCGCGTTCCTCTCGCGGTACTCCATAGTTCGCAGCGCATGAGTGACACTCTCTAGCGCATCGACAATGGGACAGGCAAAGTCATAGGTAGGGTATATCTTCCATTTTTGTCTATTTACAAGGAATGAGTGAACACATGCACTCTTCGAGACGAAGTATGTAACATACCCTGTACGGTGATGCGGGATGACATTGCATCGGTAAATGACGGGATCGCGAAGAGTTTTATTCTGGTCATCAACGCTGATCTTGGCACGCAGACACCACCTGAGACCCTCTGGCGTAGCGGCCTTCATTTCCGCAAAATGTTTCAAGTTATCCTCGACAGAGTCATCGCGATGTTTGGAGGCAATGCCCTTGCCACGCTCCTCGCGCATCTACTCCAGTGTGAGAGATCTCGAAACGGGATGCGTGTAATTCGCATATTAACCACACCTGTGCTTGTTCCGTGTCATCGGCATACGCCTTGCCAGTCTCAATCATCTTAATGGCATATTCGTAAGTTTGATCAAAGTAGTCCGATGTGTGAGTTATGGTATCCGAAGTGATCCCCATCAACTTTAGATCCTCGAGAATCGTCTCTTCGAACTCGGTCTGACAGGAGAGTAAGGCGCAGACCATCTGTGCCAAAGTGAAGCTACGTACCCTCTCCTTTGTTGGATTTGTGTCATCGAAACGAATGATCATCTTTCCTTTGTACATTTGTGCGAAGTACTGGTTCAATATAGCCGCCTTGGCGTGGCCGATATGCAAGTAACCACTGGGTTCAGGAGGAAAACGTGTCACAACCTGGCCTTCCGTGGCATCTTGCAGACCCAATGCGAAGCTGGCAGCTGTCTTTGTATTCCGCGCCTTGTTTGCCTTCGCTGCTACAATGCTCGCGAGAGCAGCTTGCGTCGACTGAAGGCCGTCCAGGTGGGAGAACCATCGCAAAGCATGAACATGCTGACCGTTTTTGAGCAGACCGAGTATTTTGATAGATGCTGGAAGAAAGGTCGTTCAACCACTCTTTCCGACAAAGTAAAGATTGGTATACCTCGGACGGACCCCCAGAGCATCCAATCGGCTCCAGTGATATCGTGACCGACAAGGAAGCTGCGGTATGCAAGGTGATTGTCCAATGAGTCGAGAGCGGTGAGAATGTCGGGAACGGCTGTGATTGTCGACAAAGTCTTTGCCAGTGTGAGGAATGTTGCTGCCTGTGGACACGATCAGCCTCGAATCATGGATGAGAACTTAATCGGTACCTTTGTGCTCTCCCCAGCGATGCCAGCAACCCCAGCGAGGGTTGTCACTATATCTTCTTCGTTCGTGTATTGATCGCCATCCAGATCGAGCGATACACCTGTAGCCGTCTCGTCGAAGTTGAGTTCGGCCTTTTGCGTGTACGTCGCGATCGCGAGGGCAGCGTAGGGGAATGGGGCTGTCTTCGAGGACAGTGTCAGTGCCATATCAACTCTAAAACTTGAGAACGGGTTTTTCGTGGTAGAGGGTCGACGATGCGAATCTTATCTCGAATCAGCCTTGGCCTACTTCCGGATCACTGGCAGAGAGATAGATTGTGTGACCCACCAACAGCCTGAGATATCCGCAGAGAAAAACTATGGTCGTTATGGTTTCGAGCCCGTTACTGTCGACGATGATTTCACTAACTGTGGGACCAGGGACCAAAGGCGAGTGGAGACTCGGTGGAGTATGTACTACTGTAAATGAATCAGTGTGACCCCAAAGGGGAGACTCTGACTCGGTCAGTTTTTGATCGAACGTCTGACTCGACTCGGACCTACTCAACAGATTTACTATAGCTACTACCATCATCGTGGTAGCCTACTGTTCTATCTATTCCCTCGTCTGTCTTCTTGCTTCGCCCTTCCAAAATCTCCCTGGCAATGGGTTGCATGCTGTGAGGGATCGACGGTCCTCCTACCTTTCTCTACTTACCAGTCTGGTCTTAGTATTGATCCATCTCAAAAGTACAAGCCGTACACCCCTCTCAAACTCGACAACCGTACATGGCCGACGAAAACATTTACTAAAGCCCCCATCTGGCTCTCTACCGATCTCCGCGATGGAAACCAAGCCCTCGCGAACCCCATGACCGGCGATCAGAAGCTTACCTTCTTCAGACTACTGGTAAAATGCGGCTTCAAGGAAATAGAAATCGCATATCCTGCTGCCAGTGATACCGACTTTTCGTTCGTTCGCTATCTGATCGAGCATAATGAAATCCCGGATGACGTCTGGATCCAGGTACGCAAGCCGTCAGCGTCTAATAACCTCTCCTGATCTGCCTCGTGCTAGGTCTTGACACCAGCCCGGGAGGCACTCATAAGGAGAACTTTTGATGCAGTCGCAGGTGCAAAACACGTCATCATCCACATGTACAACGCAACCTGCCCCATGTTCCGGAACGTTGTTTTCAAAAACTCCAAGGAACAGACGATCGATCTCGCAGTCCACCACACAAATTTAGTCCGCGAGCTCACCGATCAATACGCAGCTTCTCATGGTACCTCTTTTCGATACGAATACAGTCCGGAGACGTTTTCCCAGACCGAAGTCGAGTTCTCGGTGGCTATATGCGAAGCCGTCAAGGCAGCTTGGGGCAAGGCAGGGAGTGGTGATCAGCGAATCATCTTCAACTTGCCCGCGACTGTTGAGGTCGGGCCACCCAATCACTATGCAGACCAGGCAAGTTTCTTCGTCTGGTTTCTGTCTTCTACTTGTTCTGACACCTGCACAGATTGAATACTTTTGCACTCACATCTCTGAACGCGAAAAAATAATCGTCAGTCTACACCCCCACAATGATCGAGGAACCGGTATCGCTGCCACCGAGCTCGCCGTTCTCGCAGGCGCGGATCGAATAGAGGGCTGCTTGTTCGGTAACGGCGAACGCACAGGGAACGTCGATCTAGTCAACCTTGCGCTGAACCTATACACGCAGGGTATCCCCCCTCACCTGGATTTCAGTGATATCCAGACCATAATCGATATCGTCACGGCATGCAACGATTTGCCTGTCCACCCTCGGCACCCATATGCTGGGGAGTTGGTTTTCACCGCATTCTCTGGTTCACACCAAGATGCCGTCAAGAAAGGTTTCGAAGATCAGGAACAACGCCACACCAAAAACCTCGCGGACGGCGAGCCACAAATTTGGGACATGCCTTACCTCCCGCTCGATCCCGCCGACCTGGGCTGCAGCTACGAGGCCGTCATCCGTGTTAACTCGCAATCCGGAAAGGGTGGTATTGCCTACCTCATCAAACAGCATCTCCAACTCGATCTTCCTCGTAAGATGCAGATCGCCTTCTACCAGGTTATACAGGGGATAGCAGATCGTGAGGCGAGAGAGATGACGGTGGAGGATATCACGAGTGCCTTCCGTAACACGTATCACTTTGGTCCCAAGCACGAGGGGAGATTGGCACTCAAGACATTTTCGATCACTATGGATCCCTCTGTGGAATCTCTAGAAGCGGACGACCATGCTGAACAGCGTCGCCGCTTCGAGGGCACAGTGCTTGTTGATGGGAAGCCGCGTGTCCTACGTGGAGAGGGCAACGGACCAATCTCCGCAATGCTCAATGCCCTGCACACCCATCTCGCCATCGACCTGGCTCTACGCGACTACTCTGAGCACACTATGGGCGAAAGCCAGACATCCAAAGCCGCGTCCTACATCGAGCTTTTCCGCCCCACGGGTCAGGAGACACGTGGTGGCTCGCCCTCATGGTGGGGCGTTGGTGTTGATTCTGATATCGCGGCGGCCGGTCTACGCGCTGTCCTTAGCGCTGTTAACTGCGCCATCGGGGACCAAGCCTTGCCAACCATGGCTAATGGACATTGACTTTGGGCTTGGTTTGAAAAGCAGTCGCAAAAGTTGCGAGGAGTATTGGGAGTATCTTGGAGAAGAAAAAGTGACTGAAGAGGCATGGAAGGACGCACTAGCAAGTGTACTAGGCCATTGGATTGTATATTTTTTTTTGCATGTAGTACATATTGTATCTGAACTGCAGACCCCTGAATTCAACCTCAGGGCTTACGAGGCCGTCACAAAGTGTCACTCAAGTGTCACACCACACAACGCCATTCTGGAGGAGCTCAGCGAATCCTGTATAGCTTGTGCAGTTCATATAAACATTGAATGTCAAGCCAGCACCTCAATGTCCTCTTCAACTTCCCGCTCGTCGAATCGCTCGTCCTCGTCGCGTCGTACCCATCAACACACGTACAACGCCAGTAGTCTATCAGGCTCACAGCCCTTCCTCAGTATACTCAATCCAATGAGCAGAGCATATCAAGGTTACACGCAGGCAAACCAGTCTCCCGTCATGGAAGAGGACGAAGGTTCCGAAGAGCAGGACCTTGAAGCCGGTCACGGTATTCGTCAGTCCACTTCCCGTGGTAGAAACACCGCAGATAGAGCACACAGTAAACGCAAGGTATCATGGGAGGCCGGCGAGGTCTCGGAGATGAATACCATCCTGCCAAATATTCGCCGGGAGGACAAGACGTATGAACACGATTCTGACAACGAGGTCCCCCAGAGCTTCATGATCGAAGCATCTCGTGAGCCAGGCAGGCCTTCCCCTCCAAATCCAAGTAGCTCGAATAAGGGAAAGGGCCGCTCACAACCATTTCATTCGACCACCTCCAGATCCCTGCCGCGACAGAGCAATCCTCCCCTTGTGTCATCCCCTCCAGTGTCAATTCCTCCGCGACCTTCGGAACTCGATGTCGACGCGCCTCCCCCGCAAGTGGCACCACCAAGCCAACCAATGTCACCAAAACCTCTACGTGGTCTAGACGCTTATGAGCGCGCCCTGTGGAATTGGGTTAATGTGTACAATCTCGATGCATTTCTTCAAGAGGTCTATCTTTACTACGAGGGAAAGGGAATCTATTCTATAGCCCTTGCACGGGGGCTCAACCTCCTGTCAGTACTCCCTACACTCAGATTTTTCGAGGCTAATAGTGAGTACGCAGCACAGTGGGCTTCGTCATTGGGTTCTCGACGTTTTTGTTGGGCTGTATCGACTATAGCCGCATAACTCGCGACAAGGTTACCCATCTTTCCGAGGCTGTCGTTGAGCGTTGTGTTTCCAAGTTCGTGCCCAAATGCTATGGCCATATATGACTGTTCTGATCTAATTTATCCAGGTTCTCTGGTGTCACCTTGCTATTCTTTCTGCTTTTCACTGCTTTTTACCTCTGGCAAATTATATCTTTTGCACTCGAAATCATGCGCCTAGTGGACATGTACCACTTCTACACCTATCTACTGCGCATTCCCGATGTGAATATTTGCAACATCTCAATCGTCTATTTACTCAACATATTATATTACCCTACAGGCCGACATCCAAACGATTTCTTGGCCTGAAGTAGTTCGTCGGATAGAAGCTATTCGCGAGGAGAATCCTATCACTGCGATCTCCTCGACGACGAACAATAATACGGCAACGCCTGCTACCGCGACTCTTGATGCACATGACATCGCGAATCGCATAATGCGACAAGAAAACTACCTGATCGCGCTGTTCAACAAGGAGTTATTGGATCTCCGGGTACCGTTGCCCCCTGCCCTAAAGAGGCTTCTACACAGGGTGGGTGACGAAGGCAAGGGAAGAACTCTGACGAGGGTGTTGGAGTGGAATCTCAGGTTCTGTTTGATGGAGTATTTGTTTGATCCTCAAGGACGAGTCCGGAAAGTTTTTCTCAAGAACAAGAATCGTGCTGCCTTGATCGAGGGGTGAGTATCGTCTCGCTCGTGGTTCTTGTTGTCCAACGCCCAGTATTTCAGCCTTCGTCGACGATTCATCTTTATGGGTATTCTCAACGCTATTTTTGCACCATTTATCGTGCTGTATATGATCATGTATTCATTCTTCCGGTACTTCGACGTAAGTGTCCACCCTCTTTTGCAAAACGAGGCTTACGCTAGCCTTTGTAGGAATATCACAAAAATCCTTCATCTATCGGCGGTCGACGTTACACGCCATTCGCGCAATGGAAGTTCCGCGAGTTCAATGAACTTCCTCACCTATTTGTTCGTAGACTCAACGAATCATACCCTTTGTCGAATATCTATATTGGACAATTTCCAAACGAGAAGATGGCCATCCTCATGCGGTGAGCGTCACCTTCGGAAACACTCCCAGTTATTAATCTCGTATGCTAGCTTCGTGGCATTCATTGCCGGGTCGTTTGCCGCTGTGCTTATCCTCGTATCCGCCCTTGATACTGAGTGGGCCCTTCACTTCGAGATCACGCCCCATCGGACAGTCCTATTTTACGTCACGGTGTTCGCCTCCATCCTCGGGGTTGCACGTGGAATGATACCTGAGGAAAATAGAGTTTTCGACCCAGACTTGCTCATGACGGAAGTGATTCAGTACACACACTATATGCCCGACGAGTGGAAGGACCAACTACACTCGAAGCAGGTTCGTCAGCGTCTTTGAAATCTCACCCAGAACGTTTTCTCATGGCGTTCAACATCACTAGGTACACCAAGAATTCGGAGAGCTGTTCGCACTGAAGGTTGTCATCTTCTTGCAAGAGATTGTTTCTGTCTTAACGACACCTTTCGTGCTATGGTTTTCGCTACCACCATGTGCACCTGCCATCATCGACTTCTTCCACGACTTCACGGTATGGGTCCCTGGGCGCGGATATATTTGTAGTTTTGCGGAGTTTGACTTCAAGAGGCACGGAAATGTCAAGGTGAGTGCATACTGACACATCGATCATCGTTCTACTTGACTCATTCTTTTATTTAGTTCGGTGCACCAACCAAGATTGAGAATGAACGGATGCTGTCTCGAGAGGGGAAGATGGAGAAGAGCTTCTTGAACTTCAAAGCCGCCAATCCAGATTGGAATCCAACCGACCCCACTGGCTCTCTCTACCTTAGCAGGCTCGCAGATCTAAGTGCCCGTCGGCGTGCGCTTGCTGCTTCCCGAACAGGTCTGGACAACACAATCTTGCTGAACGATGGCAAAAGAGACCTCACAGAGCGTGCACAAGAGTACGATCGAGCTCTCCGACAAAGTCAACATGCTGCTTTCCGACGGAGACAACAGTTTGGTGGTGGAAGCGTACTTGCTGGGGGAGGGGGAGTTGCGGGATCGACTATCTGGCAGTCTGCGGCGGCCGCATCTTCTATGGGAGGTCAAGCGGTTGGTATGGCTCAAACGGCAGTCCTTGGAGACTCGCAAGGGAGCATCCCGGCACCACCCCCGACCTTACCTCCTATTCGGAATGAAGATCGCGCCGTTGATGGTGGGGTGGATAGCGCTTTGGGAGACTCGTATGCGGACGGTGGTACCAACGGAACAAAACCATATGACTCACAACAGGAGGGTATTAACGACGAGGACGTGTTGGAAGACGGTGGCGTTCTTGGGCTATTGGCCCAAATCTATGCCACGAAGGGCCCCAAGGGACCTGTCCCTGCTATGTAGAGGTACATACCTATATTCCTCCAGTATTCGATAGATTCGATGGTTGATAACAGATGCATCATGATGCTCGAGTCGCAAACATCTCAATAAATCGCTGACAGGGGAAAATAAGTGACCTCTCAAGCTGCCTTGCCCCTCTCCCTCGCCAAAATCTCTTGTACGCGTTGAAGTTTACCTGGATTCCCTTCACCGGGGACGGTCTCTCGATCGGTGCGGGTGCCGATGCGAATGTCTGTCGCGATACGGGGGATTCCATTGGCATGAACGGCGGCGTGGCAGTCGTAGATCGCTTTGGTGACCTGGGACCATGGGCCCTCTAAGACATATATGGTCGGCAGCACGTCATTTGTGAGGAGCTTATGACGGACCTAGGTTAGTCCCATATCCGTGCATCTGTCAAAGGCCCAGGGTCGGTTATGGCAATCGAGATGTGATGAAGGACAAACCTCAAACTTGAGCCCAGACTTTTCAAGGATCTTGTGACACACTGCGATGTGTTCGGCGACCTGAAGAAGTATCTTGATGATCGAGTGTGTTGTGAGTACTAGGAGTAGTACATACAGATGGCTCGCCTGTTCCCATCGGGATAAGGCAGAAATCTAGCAATGTTCAATGGGGGTGATCCTTTGGGCTGGGCATTGTGATCTCTTACCTGCGACGGCGTAGAGTTCTTCTGTGCTAGACATTGTGAAGTGGCCTCTGAGAGAACCCCTGGTGGTAGGAAGCGTCGGACCGCGCGTCCGCCCGAAACCGGTCATTGTCCGGCCGAATTGCGATCGTGTCCCGTAAGTTGCCCGTAAGTGTCGAGTTCGTCGTCTGCCATGTCTTCCGCGTCACTCCAGTCAAGAATTCGAGCTTTCGAGGCCCTTTCAACGTCGTCGTGGTCGTCGACGACGACGGTACCAACGACTTCCCCTCCTTCCCCGTCGACACCAACACCAATCACGGATCCCCCCACTTCTTCTCCCAATCTTCTCGAGTCCCCGATCTCACCCACCGCGAGTGCGTACCGTCCCATCGCTCCGTTCGCAGCTCCAGCCTCGTCCAGCAGGTCCCCTTCACCATCCTCTCCAACCACCCAAATCACTCATAAGACCTCTTTGATCGACTTGAAGGACTGGATCATCGACGATGGTCCAGTCGAACGACCGTCCACGCTTCGTCACACGCTCAACCCTGGCACCAGCAAGCTAAATACTGTTTGCCAATCGTGTAGAATTCCCCCTTCCCCGAGAAAGTCCTTTCCATCTGATAATACCACGAATTTAACAACGCGCCTCATCAATTTTGAATCACCTCCAAAGTCACGTCCTCCTCTCCCACCGCGTAAACCACCACAGCTTGCTGCAGATCGTACTCAGACACAGTGCTCAACATCCGCAGAGAGCGAAAATGGGACTACTTTACATCCTCCAGGTCGTTCTGACTTGTTGACGATCGAACACACTTATCCACCTGGAGCACCCAAATTCGGAGCAGTTCGTCTGGGTCACGCACCTGCTTCGTCCATCTCCTCCTTCCATTCCGTCTCCCTTTCATCAGACGGAAGTAACGTTGAAGTTCCTAGTTCAGACATTGGTTCCAAGCCACCTTCGTTCACATTCGATGTAGACACAAGTAGCGTCACCGACATTGACACAGCAAGCATTGCAGAATCTTTTGAAAACGTCTCCGCATCCGCCATCAGCCCATCGACGGCCATACCCTATGACTGGGAACAAGCCATGGGCAAGCCTAAAACGTCCCCCAAACTTGAGCCACCTCGGCTCCCCAAGCGACCAATCGCAAAGGCTCCACCGGCTCTCCCCCCTAAACCGCTTGTTCGTTCTGCCTCGGCATCATCTTCCTCGACGGCTACTAGTTCGAAAACGCGTCGCCCACCCCCGCCCCCTCCACCCCCTTATCAACCCCGCTCGCGACCGTCCTCGTCACGAGCATCTGTTGTGTCTACTTCTGCATCCACCTCTGACCGCTCATCTGTTATTAGCCAGGCTACCACCACCTCATTGACGAGTATTAGTACGCGCAACAGCGCGCAGCTCGGAGGTATCATGAAACCTCCGACTCTCTTCCGGCCCACCCCTGTTCCTTCCGCTGCTCGAGCCCGTTACGAGTCTCTCTTCACTATGGCCGTACAGGGTCGACGCAAAGCAGAGAAGAAGAAACAGAAGCAGAAACTTACTTCGCCGCCGCCTCTTGTCATCAAGAAGAGTAGACAGGCAGCTGGATGGCGGGGCTTGTCAGTAGACTTGATAAACACTCCTGATCAAAACCCAGCTTTGGCCGCTGAGAAAGAGCCCGTCGAGAGCGACAGTGATGACGAAGACTTGGCTCCTGTTGGGCCTGAGGAGAAATTGAGCGGACGAATCGTCAAGCACATATGGAGAAATTGCCGCCTCGATCGTGATAAGCTACGAAATATATGGTCAGAACGATAATGGTATTTACCTCCTAGGCCTGAGGTTGACGCCTTGTTGTTGCAGGGACGATTGCGATCCCCAGGGTACCGGATTCGCCGACCGTGACGCGTTTGTCAAAGGCATGTGGCGAATCGACGAGGAGCTTCGTAGAGCTCAGTTGGCGCGGCGGACTTCAGCACTTACTGCCGCTTCATCACAACGCATGCCACATCGTCCACTTCCACCTCCTAGACCGCAGGGTTCCCCACGGTTGTTAATATGAAGCGCTATGTTTTCACGACCGTTCTCTATGATTGTGATACCCAACTGCTGGATACCCCATTCACGTTCAGTGTAGCCATCTCCTGATCTCAAGTAACTTACTCATACTCCCGTGTAAACCATATAACAATTGCGGTGGCAATCAAATAGAAATAACAAAGATTACATTTAATGACCCATGAAGCTGAAAAGTTCATCAGACTTCTGGGCTCTCTTCCCGGTTCCTTGCTTTCTCGCTCCACATATCCAACAAGGATTTTCCCAGTGATTTACCCAGCGCGTAGGCCAGGGGAACAGGGACAGCATTACCAATTTGACGAATTTGCTACATAAATATCATTCAGCCAGATCAAACCACGTCAGAGAAACCTGAGACCTACGTCTGCCACCATCTTACTTGGAGCCTCGTTACTGGATATGAATTCATAGTGATCAGGGAATCCCTGTGCTCGTGCACACTCTTGAACGGTAATGATGCGTTTTTGCTGCAGGTAATGATCAGGATTGCAATTTCCCTGCTCGATGAAAAGAGCACTCACTGATGGGTGTAAGACAGTACCACCTTTGTGATTTGGCTTAGCAGTGGTCAAGGCAGTTGCAAACACATTATCAGCATCGAGGCGCTTGTAGAGAGCTACAAGGTAGGAAAAAATCGTGTTTAGCTCGTAGCCACTGAAGAGTCACGAGGTCATCCAATACACACATGCATATTTAGTCTCGGCATTCTTCCCCTTGGAAAGTTCCATTCGCAGTTTGGCAGGCAGACCTGGAAACATTCGTGAAACCATATAGTTGCTCACGGAACATACATCGACCTACTGAATTGATTTGCTCCTGGGACAACCGGAACGGCACAGACCCTAAGGGCATGAATAAACTGATCAACAATCAATGTGATCAGCGACGTGACGGGTCTTTACCGCTCCGCGACGTTGTGTCGGAAACGCCTCGAGTAATGATACTTGAGTTCTTCATTGACGCTTCCGTCCGGGTTTTGGCGCATCCACTTTTGGTATCTCGTCAGAGGTTCGGAGGTGTACCTGCGTGGTTGGGAGTAGCCAACGAAGGGAGGTTTGGCTGCTTCGAGCGGGCAGAAGGCCGGGATTTTCAGAACGTCTTTACGCTCACGGGCTTCCCTCTTGTCTTCTGCTCTTGCCTTCATGGTGGTGTGCGGGTTGATCCTGATAAAGACGGAACATCAACCATGTGGACGAGACGTGGCTCGAAAACACATACCAATCGAATGGAGGCTAGTGGAATGATGAAGGGTTAGAACAAGGCACGAATGCATAAAATAGGAACATGCCAAGTCTCCGATTGATTCGTCGATGGAAACGAAATGTAGCGGGGCCGATCGGTCATCGTCCAAAGCGTCATCGTACTTGTTGCGGACGATGGCAGGCAACGCGGTGCCAGTCGGCAGTGTGGCGCGAATCAACTTTACTTTTTCCGGAGGGCAATGTGTAGGAATCGGCCACTCTGGCATGGTGGAATCTCGACGGACTCCCCAGAAGATGACCCGCTTTCGACCTTGTGGAACGCCATACTGGGCAGCCTGCAAAACAGCAAATTTACACTGATACCTGTATATTCCAAGGCCGTCAACTAACACGTCAACTATGTGTTGTACAACTTACCCTATAGATGCCAACGCTCGCTGGATAAACTTGACTACTGCAAATTCGATGCCCTTCTGCCTCGAAGACGTCTTCTGTTTGTGACAGAGAATTCCAAAGACGTTCTCGAGCAACATGAACTGAGGGCGGTAGAACTCGACATAAGATAGCATGCCACAGACAAGAGTACTCCTAAAAGTGGGGCCTGTCATTTGAGACAACTGATTGGAAGCTAGAAAGGCGCTCACCTTATATCATCTTCTTTCTGTTGAAGTAAGTGGTAGGGATGAAAAATGTGAATTGAGCCTATTTCTCGGTCTCACCTTGTTGTGATTCATCAAGGAGAAGCTCTGGCATGGGGGACCTAAGGTTCTCCTTTCATCGTTGAATACGTATCCAAGAGGGTTGGAATCCTACCTCCATATATGAAATCTACGTCTCCGGGCTTCGGCATAGGGGGTAGTGGTTTGCCGTCGTCCAACGATAACAACGGTTTAGGATTCTTCCTTTCCTGGGTGTCTATGGCATGTTGTAAACATAAGTTGGTACACTGATTGTAAACAACTGTGTCTAGGTGATTCCGCCTATACAAAGTTATGAGATGAAGACAAGTTCGAGAACCGGTGAATCTCACCGATAAGTCCGTGCAGCGCTCGGGGAGAATTCGACTGCCCATCTAGTGTCTACAAAGCCGGATAACTCCAAACCAGTCCCAAGACCTCCGGCTCCTGCAGTTATGCTTAAATGCAATGGTGGTCAAACATGCAACTAAGCTCATACCACTGAACAATTCCAAACCACGAAGGCGCCCATGCCTTTTCAGAAGGAGGCGTTGCCGCTCCAGTAGTTCTTTCCTTTCCACAAGACACTTGTCGCAATATTTGAACGAACTTTCCGGCCAGTCTTCGAGATCGTCAAGTGACTTGACATTGAGTGACGTAGCTTGCTGGCTCACGAAGTAGTGGTCGTCATGTTTCACCCACTCGTCGATGATATCACTATCCTCTTCATGGATAACGAAACATTGGCCCTGCAAGTCTTCGTCGTGCACGACCTGCGTTTCACTTGTTTTAAAAAGCATGCGCTATGAGGATTGTGAGTGGCCATCCACGCGTTGGACATGCGCACCTACATCGTCGGATGGTATCAATTTGTGCCTATTTTGTTTCTTCACTTCTCTGACTATGTCATCATACCTCCCGAATAGTCGTACGGTCACTTCAACTGGACTCTCCATTGCTTTCAGCTTGGTGATCTGGCCAATTCTGAAAACCGTGTGTGATTCTTTCTGTTTGACGTAGACGAAATCATGGAGATGATACGAGAACTCGTGTTGCGCGAAGCCCCCACCAGGAAGAGGACGAGGGTGAGCAAGGCTTCGTTTCATTTCCTGCAAACCGCAGGAGAGACACTGCTGGTGAGAGTCGCAGTGGGCAAGCGCACGTGTCTTTTCGTCTTCGGAAATTGTGACAAGAGAGGCGTCGGCACTTTTGTACATCAGGCTGTGCAGTGGAGAAGCGTTATGAGATGGACTAACGAAGTGCAAGAGATCGTACCCAGTGAAAAAGTCGTTCTCCTCCGTAGCATTGCCATCGACGGGTTCAGAGGCATCCGGTTCAAGCTCGCGAACGTTGCATCTTTGTGTGATTGCATTGATGTGTATATCCTCGCAATCATTTGCCATGAGGTACAGGGCTCGGGAATGGCCAAGCTCCTGAAGGAGAGTCTTTGAACTGTGCGTATACCATTGACCATGGAACATTTTATTGCCTGCGCCATCTTGAAAGAGGTACGAAATACGACAGAACCTGGGAAAGAAGTGGTGCTCGCATGGTATAGGTAGGTACTGGGGGAGGGGGGGCTTACCAGTATCTATTGGCTAGTGTGTTTGCTGACTGAGATGGTTCGTAGGTGTAGTTTTTGGCACGTGCTTTGTTCTCGTCGACGCCAGGTTCCACCATGACGGTATCGCCAACCTGATGGAAGGGTGAATCGAGGTGGAAATCACAAGAATATAACATACCGTATAGACGACCCCATCGACGCGAACGGACTGATAGTAGCCAGGGTGATCTGCGGCAGGTCCCCACTTGACTGAGTTGGGATTCGTGTGGTGGGCGGGGTGAATCGAATGTGAATGGTTCATCTCGACATCCTCTTCGGCAGTGAAAGAAGCCACTTTTATGTTTTGGTCCCAAAGTAGCTTTGTGACACGAGAAACGACCGGTGTGACCACCGTCTTGTTGCGGTGTTCGAGAACTTGAAGTTCCACATCGGCATTGGAGGTAGATATGCGCGAGCGGCGAGGCCGCGACGAGCTAGCTGATGCGACACTCTCCGAGAATTCGTATGATATCTGGTGGCCAAAGAGGTGGCGGTAGAGGGGAGAACGGCGTATGTTGATTTTTTCGGTTGCCTGCAAGTCTTCGATCGTGGCGAGGAGGTACGAAATCTGATGGATGTATGAGAGAGATGAAGGAATTGGAGTAGAATGCACGTACGACATCGTCTGATTGAACGTCTTGTTCGTTGATACTCCTGCCGAGGATCTTGAGAGCAACTGCAATGTCGTCAGGGGAGGAGGGGGTGACGTCAAGGGTGTGTAGGAATTCATCGTAGGACAGCCTCGGAGTAGCTATGGCGGAAGAGACGATGAGGTGTAGTATGCGATGCTTAAGCCAAAAGCTGACATAGAATGGTTTGTAGAGAGATGAGGGGATGTCAAGGATGTACCACGCGTGTTGGGTGAGGATGTATATCTTACTGCGAGAGAGTTAGGTAGTACACAGGAAAGGAGAAGAAATACTACCTGTCGAGGCGACGGTCGTCTTTGACGTCGTGAAACGAGAGCCTCTTAATGCGGGTTAATCTGAGGCGTTGTATGCGATCTGAGTCGGTGGTATCGTTGTCGGAACGATCCTGCTCGTCTTCATCCTGCTCGTCTTCATCCTCGTCTT
>JBBPJZ010000154.1:0-32710 GCA_038089015.1 Chalciporus aff. trinitensis
GCTGAGTTATATTTCCCGAGGGAAATGGAAGTCTGGACTGGGTCAATCCACGCTCATTCTGAAAACCGATACCATACAAGTTAGAACAATTGGTTATGATGGGTGGATCTCTTCAACGAATGTACAATCTCTTTTGGGACTCTGGAAATGTGTTATAGAAACAATGTTGGGCTGGACATCTCTGATGAACGAGTGAGATACATAGTTCAATAGGCGTATGAATGATCATGACGGACCGCGAATCCTACAAGCTTAGTGTCTCTGGCTGGGGCAGCCAGCTCCTGTGCTCGTCGCCTAGGGGTCTATCTATATATGGAAACCAAGGTGATCGGGGTCTCTGCATGTTGTGATCCCTATGTTGTCAAGGTAAGGTTGGATTACTTTCACCGCTGTTCCTTTCCCCGTACCGAATATGAGACCCTCCGTGGCAATTCCTCTCCTTTTCGCGGTCCTCACCGTTGCTCACGGTGGTCACGAAGATACCGAAGAGAACGCCAAGCTCGCCGGCGCCGACTACGCCATCCGTCATGTACGTTTCCGCCGAATCTCGATTTCGGGCGTGAATCTCGCTCTTCTGACGTCTTCTTGCCTTTTCATTCCCGTTTCGCCTATTGCGTGTCATTGCCTATCTAGATGGCCTCGGAGCACCATATGTGAGTCGTTTGATTGCTGTTTTTGTGCGGACAGCGTTGGAGGACGAACGCGGTTTGTAGAGACACGTTTGACTTGGAGAGTTTCTTTCAACTTCATGACCTGAACCAGTATGTGTCTCTTTGAGCTTGCATAACATGGGTTTCACTGATTCGTGCCGTGGTCAGGGATGGCGCATGGGACCGAGAAGAAATAGAAGCTATCTACGGTGTTCACCATATATACTCGCAAAAGAAATCAAAGGTACAACCGTACATTCCTATACATTCCCCGGCTCCCTTATGTGATCCCCCTGCCTCAGGACGAAATTGAGCATCAAAAGAAAGCCGACTATGTCGTCGATACCGTGCTCAAGGTTATGGACAAGACCGCGGATGGAAAGGTCACCCCTGAAGAGTTCGAGGCCACTGGATTTAGCGGACTTCCCTCTTTTGATGATATCGGTGCTGAGGGACACCACTATGATGTCGAGAGCGGTGCGTCATCTGTCATTGCGAGTCGTGCTCGTAATGGAAGCTGATAAAAGTGCTCTCGTAGAGTTCTTCCTTCATCACGAGGGTGCGTATGCGTAGCATCGCGGGTTGAAATCCATACGCATTCTCACACCTCTCCTGCAGAACAATTCCACTCCACACCCGAAACGCAGACTGACGAGTCATACAACCACCCTGAAGATATTGAACACTTTGCCCACCACGAAATCATTGAACATCAAGAAGCCGAACGAGAGGCCAAATTCCAAGGTATCACCGTCGAAGAAGCCCTCGCCGCCCACGAGGAGGCCGAGAAAGCCGCATCGGCACCCCGTCCAAAGATAACGCGAGGCGTACCCAAAGTGGATCCCAATGTTAAGTACAAGGATATCGGGAAGGAGCAAGAGGGTCAGTCTGAATGGGGGACGGGCGAGCAGGGTTATAAACAACCCAAGTCCCCAGCAGAGAAGATGAGGTCAGTCCCGGTTCTTGAGATACATACTTCGCGTGCTCATCTTATATAGGAAGAATCTACCATACAAGGTTCGTGCTCAAGCTCCTCGCGAGTGGGAAGGGTACGGAAGGCTAACGTGCAGGAACGGATGCAGTATAAATTCCGTCGAAACTGGGGCGACTTCTAATATTCGCGACACTCACCCGTTGTTATCAATATTTCGTGCACTCGCGATCATATGTCATAGCATGAAGTCCCGCACACATTTCTATACCCTCAACTCGCTTTCTTTGCCCACGCGTCCCTCGCTAGCTACCTTATCTACGTTGCTCTCGCACCTGAGTGTTACAGAATTGCATCAAGGGTTACAATTGACAATTATGTGCGAGAAGAAAAAACAGAATGAATGCATCAACAAACAAGGGTAACAAGAAGGCAAAAAATGTTTGTACCGCAGACAAATAATAATCCGTAAGATCTCCTCCGCTGTGTAAACAGTCCCCAGTCACTTGTCAGCGACCATCAAACATATCATCTAACAATCCCTGCTCTACAGCTTCCCAGTCGACGTTCCCCCCACTTGCATACACACTCTCGTACGTCGAAATGCTCACGTGTGAGAAGAACGACCGAAGGTCGCGTACGGAGTCGATCTGACGCAGCACGTTCAGCATCGGCCGGCGCATCGCGCGGGACTCGGCAGTCGTTGGGAAACTGATGGAAGCAGCTGAGGGGAACACGACGTGCCCGTTTTTCGATCGTGTGCGGTCCTTTAAGGTGTGAAGGCGTGGTGAGAAAACTTGAGAGGGAGGAAGAGAAAGGCCTCGGATGTAAGAGACTTACCCGAGTGTCTGGGATGGGGAGACTACCCACGATCTCTGCAAGCTGATCAAACATGGCTTCCGGGTTCCAGTCATCGGGGCGGAAAACGGCATCGACGGTGTCCGTTACGAACATCCATTGGTGTCTGCCAGAGACGGTCAGAGAATTCCAAGCACAAATGGAAGCGAACAACACATACATTTGGAACTCTGGCGTTTGGAGAGTAAGTAATAGATCAAGACACTTGCTGGCGGCTAGAATGAGAGATAAGTCCTCTGATTCGTCTGCGGGTACGGATACGATGACTTGTTCAAAGATTCGATACTGCCACTAGCATGAGGTGGATGGTCAAAAGACAGGCATAGGGTACTCACCAGTTCAGTCAAGACAACAGGCCAGAAGCTTGTAAGGTTGTGCGGTGACAGACGGCAGAGTAGCACCCGAATACATAGGAACACCTCACTCTGCACTACAGGAGACGGGACATTCCGCAAAGTATCCACGAGCTTTTCCTGTACGCTCGGTAGTTGCGTGAGGAAGTGGTTCTTCTCCCCCGTGAAGAGAACAAATGATAGTCGGCGCAAATTCAAAGATCGAAGAAGCATTTCGTTTTCGCGGTTGACGAAGATGTTTGTGGATGGCGCAGTGGCAATACGTCCTAAAGTACATCTTCGGTCAGAAGGACAGATTTGAGCAACTCGCTGAACGCACCCAGCAGGTCAGTAAACGACGTTTTGTCCGTGTCAAAGAGCGCCTTTATGATCGGTTTCCATTGCGTAGCCGCCGCCGAGTTGCAATTAAATACCCGAGTATCGTAGAGGATGTCAGACACTGGCGCACGCCAAACCTTGAGAGCTGGCGGGATCTTGGTCAGCTCCAGGATGATATCGACTACCGTGCTATCCAATTCCAACGGCCTGGACAAGGAATCAGGGATAGTTTCGTGATCATGCGCATGCAACATACCTCGCCTTTGCCCTTAGGGATGGGTTAATGACGTAGTACACGATGTTACTACAGGCCCCTGCCACCCTATCATTGTCTATGAGGAATTTACGCAAGTTCGGGACCGCTGTCGTAGCAATGAAATCGGCGACCTGCTGCTACGTCAATACACCATGTGGGATCAATGCCGCTGTAGGCCTTACCTGAGCAGGGAGTTCGTTGCCCCATGTGGGCTTCGAAGTGTCTTTAGCTTCTTTGGCACTGTCTTGCAGAGATACCGAGCTGGAGTTGGCTTTCTCGATCATCTTCATGTCTGCTACTACCCAATTCGTTAGTGAGCGTCTAACATAAATTCGGAACCATTCTCACCTCCTCGTGGTGCTGGCGATGATCTACCATTCATCAAGGATTCCCTTGCCGTACGTCTTATCCAACTCGAAGGTTCAGAGGTTCTGCCAGCAAAAGTCACGCATGCGTCCAGGAGTTTTCCAAACGTCTCTTGAAGATCTTTCTTGATGCGTTTGTCATCCATTGCCGTAGTCTGAGTGACCTTGTCGCCTAGCACGCAAAGACACCTGCGAAACCTCATGAATTACGCCGTGGCCAAGTGAACGCAGCTCCTACCTGAGAGTAAGGTAGACCTGAATACGGAACTCCCGAATGTTGGAAGCAATGTCCTTTGCGAGCTGAATGAACCTCCCCCAAACCTGGAGAGCAACAGGTCCCTCTAAGCGGGATAGGTATTGCTCCAAGAATCTGAACAACGTCCCATCGGATCTATGAAGAGGCCCTCAGTATCCAAATAGGCACCTCGATAGTGAACGCTTACACGTCAAGATTAACATATCTCCGGCTCCTTTCGGAACCACCTGAAGATCTGACAGCAACGCTCTCGCATATCATGTGAACAGCTGATTGAGCACTTGCAATGAGGACATCCACGAGCTCGAATGTGGCACTCTCGGCTGCGTTGGATTCCTTCGAATGAATAGCAAGGTCGCGGTCCCAACAGCTGATCACTGCCTCCAGGACCTCCGTAGGATATGCACGGAAGAGGTATTCCAGGACTCTTTTGCAACGGCCTCGAGTCCGAATATAGATCATCGCTAGCGACTCATCTTCTGACCGCTTCGAAGTCGAGCTCGACCAAATGAAGTTGACCCATATCGCGAACAAAACACGAACGCCGTCATTGAGCGACCGGAAACCAGGAGAACGAACCTATGTCCTCGTTGAGTGTAGTCCTGCATTCCAAGCAAGGAAACGCTCACCATGGCTTGTTCTTCCGTCGTGTTGGCAGTTTCGCTAGTGAATACGTTGGAAACATAGCCAAGAATTCCGCTACTCTCTCCACCCGACTTCTCCTGCGTTGGTGTGTCCTCGTCCTGTTGCGACACTTCAGGGTAGTTCGCCAGGCTCAACATTAGTAATCGCTCCAATGCATTCAGCATCATAATGAACTCCGCATCGGTTGCTACACCCGTGACTCCACCCGAAGAGCCCTGCTGATTGGCACGAAGAGCATCGTTCAAGAGTAATCGAAGCTGCCTGCAAACACAATCAACCAAAGGAGGAATCATCCCCTGTAGCGCTGGTTGGAATTGTGGGATAGCCATGAGTACAAAGTCCAGCCAATGTTGCAGCACCGGTCTGTTGTAAGGCACTGTAATCCCGTCCGTCAACGTATGCGTCAGGAGGGAGTTCACTGTATACGCTTTCTTGCTAGCAGTGTGAGATCCTTCAGAACTTCCTTGCTCGTTGGCGCTCGTCTGCGCCATGTGACTCGTGGACGCGGAGATAATCGAGTGGAGAATGCGGAGGAGTTTGTTTTGTAGGTCAAGGCGCCGTAGGTGAATGGAGAAATACAATTTGCCGATGATGATGGGTTCTAGGGTCTCGAGAACGAGATTGTCGATCTCTCCGCGAGCGATGACGGCCTGCAGAATGTCAATAGATGTCGACTGGATCCTAGTATTTAGAGACTCCATTGTCGGCTCTTTCTGCTCTTTCGGTTCAGATTGGATAAATCTAGGCAGGTTCAGAGGGTATCTAATGATTCCACAACACAGGCACATACCGTGACAAAAGTTCGATCAAGACATCCAGGAAACTCGAGTTCGGGTCAAAAGGTGCTAAGCAGACAATAAATGGACGAAACGCTCGAAAGAGGGGAGATAATCACCAGCTTCCAGCCTTTGTATTAGTGGCTGATATTGGACTCGTCTGACCGGTGTACCTCGTGCAGTCTTTACAAACCCCTGTCCGCCCATTTGGACTATGGATTGTAGAATCTCGAGGAGATGATGAATATAACGCTGATTGAACTTTTGTTCATAGATGTAACCCCGAATTTCCTTGCCTTTTATCTCCACTATGGTGGGTCTCCTCCGAATCGTGGGATCAAGAAGGTCATAGAGGAGTGGTTCCAGCACCCTGGGGTAGCGTCAGCTCGGTTTGCAGAAGGACCGGCGCACCCATGCTTACCTATTGTAAGATCTGAGGTTACATCGCATCCATGTTTCCCCAACACGGCGTAACGTTGGACAATCACTCTTTAATGTCTCCAGGACGATCATCATGGGAACTTTGAAACGGAATCCCGGCATGCTATCGTCATCTGTTGATGAGCGTTGAGCATCCGTCTGCCCTCAGGCAAAAAGACACCCACCTGTTAGTCTCCAGAAAACGCCAAATGCCCCAAATGCCTCCTGAACTATCAGGGGGTCAGGTGAATTCATATTTTGAGCGATGATGGACTCGACGAAATGACGTTGCGTCGATGATTCTAGCGTCCACAACAGATCAACGGCCCGAGCATGGAATATTGTCCAGTCTTGATGGAGGAACCGGAATAGCTGCACACATATCAGAATGCTGCCCAGGAAGAGTAGAAAACGACGCACTTTCTTCACCATTCGACTGACAACCTGCTTCTGATCAATGATAGGCTTCAATTTCGGGAAGAGCTTAGAAGAGCGGTTAAGGGACGTGAGAATAGATATGCAGCTGTCCACCAGAGAGAAATCGACGATCTATCAAGGAAGTTAGGTGACGAACCGTGCAAATTAATGGCACGTCTCTCACCTCGACGTCCAAGCTATCTAGTATGTCACCAACCCACACAGAAGGATTCCATGAGATCTCGAGAACAGTTTCCGAAGCACTCTCGGCAAACTTGACCAGTTTCGCGAGCAGGGACAAAACATGCGAGTAGGACGCTCTCAAGGACGACTCGACGCGTCGTTGTCGAACGACCACTTGCGCACAAACCTGGCTGAATGCGAATGAATGCTCAACAACCGATACTAAAGGTATGGCGGAAGGGTTATCAGAGATAGAGGCAGGCGCATCGAGACCGTAAAAGGCTGAGCCGAACGCTAGAGAGCTCATTAGTGCCACCTCTGATGAATCTGCTAGTCTCGGACGCCGGTGGAGAGCTTCGGGGGAAAGATGTTGTAATATCTCCTCTTGCAAGGCAAAACTCTCTCGCACTGTGGGTGAGGCGACACGGGACGAATCCTCTCGGACGTGGACCTGAACAGATTTTAGCCATGCTCGTTCGAACTGTTCTACGCACTTACAAGTAGTTTCTCCATCAAAGCCGCGAACATCACGGGTAGATGAATACTCCGGACTTCATCATCTTGCAATGGGAGTGTACGAAGAAGGAACAGCGTTAGACTGATAGCCTAGCATTCGTTGGATCAATGCAAGCCTATCAACGGAATCGTGCACCATACCTCTAGTTGTTCACCGCTGGAGCTTATAGCATTCAATATGGATTTGAGCAATTGTTTCCAGAGGATGCTCGGCTCTGCAGCCTCTAATAGAGTGCTCGCGGTCATAGTGATCTAATGAGTGTATGCGTCAGAGAAAGGTGGGAAGAAGGTCATAAAATGCCATACATCTTCCCTTGTCTCTGAATCAGCCTCTAGGTGCTGACGTATTGCTTTAAGGGCATCGTATATCAGAACCTCAGTGAGTGGTGAGCCAATCTCCCACTTGTCGAGCAAAGAAATAAAGATTTTAAACGGTCGCGACTCGGAGTACTCGCCAGAAGGCATGAACATCTCGCTCTAGGAAGACATGTCGGAACCGCCTTGAAGCAAAACGAGAGTTTCTTACCTTTAGCGTCGAGCTCAAAAGTTGCAATCCGTGTTGCTTAAGATACACAGATTGAACCTCGCTCTTCTCATCGGGACCTAGTAGCCACGTATATAACCGCCTGTTCAGTGACAAGTCACGTCTTAGCACAACACCAACAGCTGCTTTCATCAGTATTGTGGCGTCCTCAGACTGTGCCCGTTTGACAGCTGCGCTATCAATGCGCATCGCCTGCAATAACATATCCAGCGCACTTCTGCGAACCAGGAGGTTATCGTCTTCAAGCGCAGCGGCAAACGCTCTGATCATCAAACCAATGTCGCGCCCAATGATTAAAGTTATGTCTGTAGTGTCTTTCAGCGCTACGATCACGCCGTCACAGCTTTCACTCACCTTCGTCGGCGTGTAACCGTGGTAGACGTCGTGACAGGAAATTGAGCGCAGTGCCTCGTGCTGAAGGGGTCGTGATCATGACAAGCCATAGGTTCTGCATGAAAAAGACTGGTGATACTGTCCCAGATAGTTTGTCCAAGAGGCCTAACACCTGTTCATGATACAGTGGTGGAGCAAGGAGGTAATGGGGGTGGTCGCACCTTCTCGAAGAATTCCCCTGTTTCCTCCTCAAGTCCCGGAAGTAATGCGAGGATAAACGACTTCATCACGGGCCGCAATGAATGTTGAAGCGGCAGATAGTGCGTGTCATAGATGTTAAGTAGAGTTGGCTGGTCAGGGGGATGAGTACTACCAACATAAGGAGGCACGAATCTCAGCAAACCTTCACTGATGTAGACGCGTACTCGAAGAACGGAAACAGCCCAGAGGACCAGAGTGGGAGGTCACGCTTGAGGCCTTCGGTCTAGTATCACATTGTTAGGAGAGAGTGGTCCAAATGCCAAGTTGTGCTTACTCCGAGAACCGAAAGTATGTGTATATATACATCGAGAGCTCGCTGGTGCACACCGGTAGGCAGAGCAGGGTTCAGGCACTGCGAGAGCCGTTTCGCTACGATGAGCTTGTGCGGGAGCTCCTTAAACTGCAAGTACGATTGAAATGCCTGTAGGAGCCACAAATCAGTGACTCGTATAAATCGATCCGGCTGTATACGCACCTTCAGCAGTTGTTTCAAGAACGCTATGCAATCCGCCCATTCGTGTACGTTATCGAACGCGTTTAAGCACTTCTCAACTTGCTGTGTGTACTTTTTGTACTTTGGATCTGACGAGAATAATTGTTGGGCCGCAGCTACTCAAGCAGCCCTCATCAGAGTCGTTCATTTAAGCCATCAAGAGAAATGGCTCACCCCGTTCACCGGTTTTGGTGGAAGGTTGCGCGGATCCCGCACCGCTCGTATGTAACTTTGCATCAACTTCCTTCGCGGCGGCGTTCTTAGTGGACATTGTGCTGTTGCACACTGACCTAACGAATCCCGCTCTAGTGTAATGGGAATGTTAATGCTCCCCAGGAATTGAGCTGCGGTCGCGCTAGTAGTTACTAGACTTGCCTACGTTGCTCAAATGGGTAGTAGTCACTTGTGACGATGTGACACGTGGTAGAGAAATCCTATGTGAGGCCCTGAGACAAAGTACTCGATGTAACCAAGAACATACAATAGTGACTACATAAAACAAGGAAAAATATGCAAGACAAGTAGATAGAAACGGACAGTGGGCTTATGACACGGCAGAGATACTTTGGGCCTCGGCAAGGACTATCTCCGGTTCATCACCAGCCTCCGAGGCAGGACCAGTTATGATGTTCCGCATCTTTGTTGGCGCCTTGGGCGTGTGCAGCTCTGGTACTATCGATCCGGAGCGAGACGGAGCTGCAGATATCCCCGCAGAGGCACGTGCAGCCTTGGACTTTCCAGCCTTCCCTGCGGGTGCAGATATTGAAGTGACTGCTTTGGGGAGGGCAATCTTCTCCCCGTCAGCAGGTTTGGCGGCAGCTGCCGCCGCCGCCGCAGTCGCGAACTCTGACTCCTTGTCCCCAACCCACGAACGAGCAAACCAACGACCCCCCGCTATACCACGGATTTCGCGATTCGCAACTCTCCACTGACGAACCTTGACACCACTTCGATCCAAGGGTTGCACGGGCGCGAAGCTAGTGCCAATCTTGGGTGGTGGTTGGACGGGGAATGGCTTCGAAGGTAATGGATACACCGGGAGAGGGGCACTCTCTGCAGGTCCTTCTGGGACAGGGGGCGGAGGTGGCTCTCCTTCTTCGGGTTCGACAGATACGCCGCGTGAATGGGGGAATGGTGAGGATGGAGCTGTAATTGTGTGTGCTGAAAGCGCGTGAGCGCAAAATCGCGAACAAGTAGTAACGTTTCCTTACTTTCGCTCATAGCGGTATCGTCTAGAGGAGGAACAGCGAGAGCTTTACCCCTGCACATAGGGAATGTAAGAGTTGTGTCCAAAGAGCCGAGTTACTACGCACTTGGGTGGAAGTTTGATTTTAGGTGGTTTCGGTGCAGCTGGTTTACGCGGTGCAGCCCTTTTCTTTGGGGGCGGTTTCTCCGGAGGAGCAGCTGCGCTAACGCTCTGGCCATCCTCGTTCTCTGGAGGTTCTTGGGGTTCTATTAGCAACGCTAGGTCAGGATCGCGAGGGTCGACGTAAAGACCACGGAGACATGACACACCCTCGGGCTTCTTCTCATCCTTGTCCTGCTTGTCGCTCTTGCGTGGCCGTGGCGCCTTCTTTGGAGGTGCTTTTCGCTTTGTGCCTGTCGACGCACTAGCAACCGGGGCGGAGATGGACGGGGCTGGTTCGTCGTCGTCAATCAGCTGGTCCTCTTCATCTTCCTCGTCCACCTCGCCGTCACTTGGTGGGCGCGAACGAGATTGATTGGGCGGTATACTCTTCCGTGCCGCAATGGAAACGCTCGGAGACGACGATTTTCCTTTCCCCTTTTTGTCGCCGACCAATAGCTTAACTTTGGGCTTTGTTCGTGACGGTGGTGGGGTATCCTCTTCTCGGAGGGTGGATATTTGGGGAGCGTCCATGTCAACATCCTCGTCCATGGCTGTTGTCGTGGGTGTGTGGTAGTTCGGGTTGTAAGGAAGCTTGTTTTGAAAAGCGGCGCTAATCTTCGGGTTCAAATTTATGTAGACTGTTCCACATTCCACGTCGACCTGGACTTCAATCCACAACTAGTGCAAGTTAGCGCTCTTGAGCTCGTAGGTACTAGACCTAAGCATAAGTCGATACTCTCTCGGTATACTCACGAGTGCCAGACCGCGGGCATAGTTGAGTAGCTTATGCTAGTACTCGTACTGTGGTCTACCAGATCTCGTACTACCAGATCCGCTTAGTCAGCGGTCAACCTGCCGACTTGCTCCGCCAACCTCAAACTTCACTACAACTCAAGTTACTAGAGGCTCCCCTGGCAAAGCACAGGTAACCCATTTCCTGGCCATCTACCATCCCAAACTCACTGACTTTTTTTCGTTGCCGTTAGACCCTCCTTTCCCAAAAACTTTTCCTCAAACCAGTCTCTCTGAGTTTGTCATGTCGTCCACACTGACCGTACGTGATACTCCCAACTCTAGAGTCACTTCGACGTCCTGATTTACGACCTGCGACAGGTCGCTCGCTACACGGCCTTGCTCTCAGGCATTTTCTACGGCATTTACCGTCACCGCGCATTGCAACAAGCTCACGACCAGGAGAAGGAGCATCACGCGATTCACCACCGTGAACACTTGATACAACAGGCAATGGAGGCATGGCGTCAAAAGAAGGAGAGTGCAAAGGGTGATGGAGGTGAGTCGTTGTTCTGTTGTCTAACGTTGTCCTGCGTGTCTTTTCCTCTCCACGGACGGCCGTCGGGTTCCGACCCGCGCTCTAGCTTCGCTACTGCGTTTTTCTTCGTGTCGTTCTGATTACATTTTGCTTTGCAGTGATTACAGACCCTGAAGACCCACGGTTTGACTTGGAAAAACTTATTGCTAAGTGGGAGAAAGAGTACCAATAGACATTTCATCTTATCCGCCATCTTCAATATATTTTGAGAGAAGACACACTCTCTGTCGACTGAGGTCACATTTCTCGTAGGTTTTCCGAACGCTTCACCATAATTTTGCAAACTCGCTGCATAGAATCGGCGCACACGATGTTTGGACGACGCCTGGCACAATATAACGAACGCGTATAATGGGTCGCATGTACTGAGACACAACTTCATACGTGTTATTTACCAGTCTATTCACTTAACCTTGAGTGTGGTTCGAACGAGCAAGTAAGAAACAGAGTAACTCTGTGAATTGAGTTGCGAGCGCGACGCGTCTTTGAGCTTATTCGACGACGACGACGATCACTTAACTAACTCGGGTATTGTACTCACATCTCTCCATAACGCTTAGATATCCCAGAAATGAAGCCAACTGTACAGGATGAGGACATGGACGACGATCTTGCTGCTGAGGAGGAGAACAAACTAATCAACGAGGTTCGTGTGCTGAACGCGGTTGTTTCTGCGAAGATCTGAACGGACTCGCGCTCGCAGGAGTACAAAACATGGTCAGTCAAGCCACCTAACTCAGACATTTTATCTGCTTACTTTCGCGCCTCCTACCCATAGGAAGAAGAACGCGCCCTATCTGTATGATCTGGTTATCACGCACGCGTTGGACTGGCCAAGTTTGACATGCCAGTGGTTCCCCGACAAAGAATCGTATGTCTGCTGTTACTCAATCTAGGTTTCTCACAAACCATTCTCCAGACCCCCAAACAAGCCCTACACAGTCCACCGTCTCCTCCTCGGTACCCACACTTCCGGTCAATCCCAAGACTACCTCCAAATCGCCACCGTCCAGATTCCTCGACGTGACGGCCCCCTCGCTGACAAGCTTGACCGTAACGACTACGATGACGAACGAGGGGAACTCGGTGGTCACTCTATCCCTCCCCAACCCCGTATCCAAGTCATTCAGAAAATCAACCATGCGGGTGAGGTGAACCGTGCGCGGTATATGCCACAGAATCCAGATTTGATCGCTACGAAGGCGATCTCGGGAGAGGTGCTTATTTTTGATCGGACGAAACATTCGAGTGAGCCAGAGCGGGGTGGAGTGTGCAAGCCGGATATAAGGCTCGTTGGGCAGACGAAGGAAGGGTGAGTGCTGGTACTGGCTAGTGTTTATCATGAGGGAGGCTGACGGATGTAGGTTCGGACTGGCATGGAACCCCGTCAAACAAGGTCATATCCTCGGTGCATCAGAGGATATGACGGTTTGTCAATGGGACGTCAGTTCATATACCAAGGGAAAGAACACCATCGAGCCGCTTACCGAATACAAGGGTCATACCTCCGTAGTCGGGGTAAGTGGTCTTGGACTTGTAGCTCGTCTCGACGATTGACTGCTGTATAGGATGTTGACTGGCACCCCACGAAAGAGAACGTGTTTGCAAGTGTGGGTGACGACAAACTCCTTCTATTGTGCGTCCGCTTTCGATTCTGGTATTTCGGCCGTGAAGACGCATTGTATTTTGCAATAGGTGGGATACCCGATCTTCGGCAGAGCCTGCGACAAAAATTCAAGCTCATGATCGAGAAATTCTTGCCTGTGCCTTCAACCCCGCCCAAGAGCATCTCATCATTACCGGTAGTGCAGACAAGGTACCGTCTCAGGACTGATTCAAGTGCCAATGTGCTCGAATCTCATATGTTCGCTAGACTATTGCCCTCCACGACACCCGAAACACATCCAAGAGACTTCACATCTTCGAGTCGCACACTGATGAGGTCTTACACCTCGCGTGGTCACCTCACGTTGCCTCAGTCTTCGCCTCGGCATCGAGCGACAGGCGTATCAACGTATGGGACCTCTCTCAGATTGGGGTAGAACAGACCCCTGACGACCAAGAAGACGGCCCACCAGAACTCATGTTCATTCACGGAGGCAAGTTCTTTGAGCCCCATGATGACTGGTCGCCATGCTCATGATACATTCTTGCTTACTCAGGTCATACCGCACGCCCATCGGACTTCTGCTGGGCTCCGGGTGTGGGCGAACAGTGGACAGCAGCTAGCACGTCCGAAGACAACATTGTCATGATTTGGCAGCCAACGATGCGAATCTGGGCAGGCGACGAAGTCAAGATCGACGAAAAGGAACTCGAGGACGCCATGGAAGGCATCGAGGAAGCGGGTCCTTCGGGTAGCAAACCGGTAGCTGCCAGTGGAGCTACGAGCGCAAGGAGTCAGAGCATGAGTATCAGTGCCAGCGCAAGTAACTCTGGGGTCGACGTCGATGAAGATAGTTAGATTATGACAGAATAAGAACTTGGTGTATGCCTCCATACACGACCAAAATGTGTGGAGAAAGGAATGATAATCTAAAAAGGCCACATATGATGTACAAGAGTATGAGCGATTGATCAAGTCGATGTGAATATCCCAATAAGCGGGCGTTCGACATTTAAACGAACAGTATTCTGGCAACCTCGAATAGCACTAGTGAAGAATGTCAGACTGGCTGCTGGAACCAGTAACAATAGCGACTCACCTCCACCTACGACAACAAACAGGATCATCCCCAGAGCCCACAAGCTTATTGGGCTTCGTTTGGAGAGTTGGTCTTGCCGTGAAGGCTTGACCGCTTTCTTGCCTGCCCGAACTGCATTAGCGAATTGTTGGTTCTTTTGACGCAGCTCGAATTGGGTAGGCTATACGATGTTCAGTTCCAAGCACCAACACCAGAAGTAGCCCAACTCACCATTTTCAAGGATATTAAGAGGAATGAGCGACGTATACGGTGAGTTTTTGGTTTCTGTACAAGCGGTGTCTCGCATACCCCGCCCTGACGTGTCGTGTGGTATGACCGACACGTTTGTTTGGCAACGCCCTCGGATCCAAACAACCACCTGCTAAATCAGGATCAGGATACTTCCTTCGATGGCGCATAATCCGAGTCATGGGTCACGGAAAGAAAACCTCACTCAAAGCGACCCTTCAATCCCAACAATCAAGACTCAAAGCGAAACAAAAAGTTGCGCATGCCGCAGAGGTAGCACAGCAGAAACGAAAACAGCCTGGCAATAAGGGCAAAGGAAAAGGAAGAGGACCGGCTAGAGTTCGACCGACGATTCCGTTCAAACCCACGGATAAGATTCTGCTTATTGGAGAGGGGAATTTTTCGTTCGCGCGTGCGTTACTGGTAGATGCGCCGGCTTCGTTGGAACATCTTCCTCCGGCGAACGTTACGGCGACGTCGTATGACTTGGAAGAAGAATGTTTTTCAAAATACCCGGATGCGGTAGGGATAGTGGAGTCTATCAGGCAACGCGGGGTAGAGGTGTTGTTCGGGATCGATGCGACCAAGTTGCAAAAGCACGCCGTGTTAAAAGGGAGACGGTGGGATCGTATCGTTTGGAATTTCCCTCATGCAGGTATGCACTTCACGGCGTCGGGTTGTTCATTCACGATATGGATTTCCCAAGGAAAGGGTATCACCGACCAGGATAGGAACATTCTATCGAATCAACGGCTGATCTTGGATTTTCTTCGCATTGCCCCTCACTGCTTGACACTTGGACCGATACCCGACATCCAACCGGCGAGAAAACGCAAACACCAGGATGATGACGATGACGAGGATGAACCTCTGGAGGATACCATGTCTGAAGACGATGTGGACGTGCCATCAGCATCTGCAGCGGGTGGATGTAGAGGGACGGTGCTCATAACGCTCCGAAACGTGCCACCATATACTGCATGGTATGGTCAGTTTCACATCCACAAAAGCGTTGCAGCTAACGTTCTGCAGGGATGTACCACGACTAGCTAAATCTCCACCTAAACCAACGAGGACAGGGGAAGAGCCCAATCCCCGGTTCAAGCTGTTACGCTCGTTTGTATTCCACCGGGCTGCGTGGAAAGGCTACGAGCACCGAATGACCAAGGGGGAGAGAGCACATGGACAGGGTAAGACGGGTGAAGGGGGAGAAGATCGAACCTGGGAGTTCTGCTTGCAGGATTGACTCTCGATGTTCGTGGTATTCAGAGCATTATAAGATTATGAATGTAAGCATGCCATTCGATACTATGATGATGGTGCCTCCACGGCCTGTCCCTCCTCCAGTCCCTTCTTGAATCCTTCCAGCGTTCTCGCCAATCTGCCTCCACTTGCCTCGCTGAGCACTGCCGCGAGCTGCATTGCGGGCGAGCTGAGCAAGCCGACGATCTGAGCCCTGAGAGTGTCTAGGGGCGGTAGGTTCGCCACGTCCTTTACTCCATCGGAGGTAAAGACGCGCCCTTCGATGAAAGCTCCCATGACTTTGAGTTCCGGTGTGAGTTCTGGTTTGACCTTTATCATTGGTCTGCCGGGAACCCAGTCCGAGTCTTCTTCCTTCCCTTTTTTGTTTGTTTTCGAGGCCTCCTCTGGTGCTGCCTTCTTTGCAGGGAGCGCACGATCGATGGCACGGATGATTGCATTTAATTGTGGAGGGCTGAGTGAAGGCAGGGTGAGGACGGCGAAGCCTCCATCTACCAGTTTTGCAATCTGCTTCGTCTTCTCCGCATCGATGGGTGCAAAGTCGCGTAGCGCAACACCGAATATAGATGTCCGCATGATGGTGAGGGTCGGGGGGATGGCAGGGACGGGAGACGGGGACGGAGGAGCAAGGGATGGTGCAGCTTTTGCGCTTGCAAGTTCAATTTCTCTTCTGAGTGTCTGCAACTTGCGAGCGGCAAAGTCTTTGTGCCGGAGGAATATGAGGGGTGCGTTTTCGCTCTGAGCGAGCATGTGAGCGTATTGGTTGTATAGGAATGTCTTCCGTTCTCCATACCGACGCGGAGCTGGTTTTTTCTCGTAAATTCGTGATGGTTCTACCGACACGACATACGACCGGACGAACAGACGCGGTGTTGAGGGGACGACGCGTGTCGGGAAGAGCGAGAACATGATCACGACACGAAAATGAAGGACTAGTAGAGCGTGACAGTAATTGGTAGTGTGTCACACTAGTCACACCTATGTCACAAATATGTCACACCCAGTTCTGTGTCACACCCATTCCTGGTTTCGACTTGGTGTTCAGTTGTGCTCAGTCCAAATGTCCGTCCGTTCTTTAGTACAACATACAGTTATTGACCCAACACCACCAGGGACGACGACGACGCTTTTCTTTACGGTGAGACCAGCACGACCGTACAACCTGCTACTGGTAAGAACAAGACTCCAACTTTCAGACTCGCTAAAACGAGTCTTGGCTGTATTTTTGTTCACTCAATATCATCACTTCTTTTAACATATCTCTCTGCTGTGTGTGATGTTCAGTGTCGCAACCGTGAGTCTTCCGGAGCGCGTGGCTGTCTTCGTATCTCAAAGTCTTTGTTCCAGTGTCCCTGTCGAGCCAGTCGAACCGTCAAATGGTGTACTCAAGGAGCTAGAAGAAGAAAGGGTCGAGGAAGAACCACCGTTTGGTCCTCCGCAAGATGAAGAGGAACCGGAAGTGGACGTGGACGTGGAAGACCAAAATGGCGCTCTAGAAGAAGAGGAGAGCGAGCAGGAGGAGGAAGAGGATGTACGTTCCCCTTGAATGTCATACATTCCGGCCTCACAATACATCCCCAGGACATCGAAATCATCATGGAACCAACCTCTCGTTCCCTTGATTTTCGGTACGCCTGTTCCCCATGTCGGTCACGTCGCGCCTAATTCAGTGTTAGGCAGCAAAACGCCGCCGCAGGACGCTCAATGCAACCTCGCCCTTCAGCCCAACCGAGTAAACGTATACCAACTTTCTACATTCGTACCCTTATGCTCACATTTTTGAAGCACAACCTTCACAACTTACCACCGAATACACCCCTCACGAACGAGGAGCACCACCTAAACCCATACAACCCCCCATTCCCTCTGCACCCCCTGCCGTACCCTCCGCCACAGATACTTCCATAGACGAGGGTCCAGATCCATCTACTCTCCCTCCCGCCACCGCACCTCCCTCATATCCCGCAATAAATCCAGATCTCCCCGGAATTCTTGATGGCCGCTCGATTCTCGAAGTCGATATCAATGCAATGGCCGAAAAGCCATGGCGTCGGCCTGGTTCGGATATCAGCGATTGGTTTAACTATGGGTTCGACGAGATATCTTGGGAAACGTATTGTTACCGGAGAAGGGATCTGGGAGACCTCTCAAATGTACTCAAAACTAACGTCATCGTACGTATTCACTCATCCTATGTGGACACCCCTGAACTTGGTCGTGTAGAACTTTGCAGCGATGTCAGAAGACCAGCTCACAGCACTACCACCCGACTTGCGCACAATGGTGATGACCGGTGCTAATGCAATGATGAACGCAAACGCGAGTGCCAACATGATGGGTGCTAACGTCGGAATGAACCCCATGATGGACATGTCTGGCATGGGAGCAATGAACATGCCGATGGCCATGGGTATGAATGGTGACCTGAGTTTGCAAATGCAAGCTGGAGGACCGATGATGCAAGAAGGACCCGGACCCGGACCTGTAGGACCTGTCGTGACGAACGGTACTCCGGAACAAGGTGTGCAGATGGGCTTGCAGGACGGATTCGGAGGCGGCCCAGGACCTGGCATGATGGGCATGGGAATGGGCACGGAGTACGGTATGCAGGTATGGATGAGTCCCTCTTACTTCTAGCTACGACCATAATGAATATCCATGGCGTTCACGCGAATCGTGCGCTATATCTTAAGCAGGAGCAGGGACCAATGGGACAAGGAATGTACGGCGGCATGGAAGGCAGTACGACGCCTGTGGCGGTTCCTGTTCAAACACCTGTACAGGGACCCACACCAACACCTGGGCACGTTGGCCGTGGGGCGCCTCCTGTACAGTTTCGTGGGAGGGCGATGGCGCAAGGATTACGTGGTCGGGGAGGATTCGTTGGTCGGGGAAGAGGAAGATATGATGGACGTACGTCATTTAATACGAGTATACTTGCGCTATCGTGAACCGGTTTTCCCATCCAGCTCCGACAGGTCCTGCTAGACCTGCATCACCATTACCGCCAGGTGTTCCTACGGGTCCTCGGAATCAAAATAGATACAAGGACAGAGATGGTAATGCCCCTGCGGTGGAGGGTCTTGATTACGGTGGTACGGCGAAGGATGGCGGAACGAGGACGCCGTCGGGGGAGCCCGAGGATCGCGGACATAGCAGGCAAGTTATTTGACATCTCGGTAATTGATCACTTGACCAAAGCTGGTGTGAACTTAGGAAGCGCCGCATGTCGCCAGGTTTGGATGATACTCGTGGATCTAAAAGGCGCTGAGCCATTTTACTTATACATACGACTTTTATTGTACAGCATACTGATGATCACCAATTGGAACCACACTCTGTTTGAACTTCTTCCTGAAATTCGTACGTCCCCAATCCAGCTATTCTATCCCCGGATGTATCCCCTGGTACCTCCTTCACGAGCCGGAACAGAACATAGTTTGTCAAGCTATGACGCTATGATGAGAGCCCTTGCTTATCCGTTGTGACTGACTCAGCTAGCTTTGTGGAGTGCTTAGTCTGCTAACAATATCTGACTAACACTAATAACCACATTCTCCGTCTGCTCTGACAAAGACAATCAGGTAAGGAGCCATATAAAAACCTCACCTTGCAACATTGGAGTCCAACTTACCCTCATATCCAAATAACTGAACATGTCATCCTACGCCATCACAGGAGCTTCGCGTGGTATCGGGGTATGCGATCACTTCCTCTCCCCCCTATCCCGAGTCTGATCTAAACGTTCCAGCTCGAATTTGTTAAACAACTCAGCAACGTTCCTGAGAATACCGTCTTTGCGCTCGTCCGAAACCGTGCGGGTTCAACTTGGTTAAACGAGTTGAACAGATCCAACGTGCACATCATCGAGGCTGACATCACCGATTTGCATGCGCTCAGGGTAAGTAATGATCGTGTAGTGCGCCTACCCAACGTGCCTGACACGATATTGATAGGCAGCAGCAACCACGGTGGCTAATGTGACTGGGGGGTCGTTGGACGTCCTCATCAACAATGCGGCACTCCTTCCCGGGACTGGTGACGTCACTCTAGATGCATAGTAAGTAACCTACTTGGGTTCACGGAATACCAGCTCACATGTCACCAGTCCCTCAGAAGAGCTTATGGCCAAGGACCTCTCAGATAGTGTACGCACTGTTCCCTATTTCACTCGCTAGAAGTTCCTCACCACACCCTAGTTCAACACCAACGTCGTCTCCGTAGCCCACACTATCAATACCTTCCTCCCCCTTCTCCACAAAGGCACCCTCAAGAAAGTCATCACCATCAGCAGCGGCGCCGGCGACCTCGATCTGGGGCGTACCATCGGTGTACCCGTCCTAGCACCCTACTCAATCTCCAAGGCAGCGGTCAACATGGTCAATTTGAAATATGGACTAAGGTTCCGGGAGGATGGGTTTGTTTTCTTGGCACTCAGTCCTGGGGTGGTGGACACGACCAGTACTAAATACGCTACACGTAAGTTTTGTGCAGGAAGTGGCGTTGATGATGACTGACCCGGGTGATGCCTTGTAGCGACGCCTGAAGAAAGGGCAAACTTCGAGAATGTTGTACAGTTGTTCAAATCCAAATATCCCTCGTTTAATGGTCCTCTTACGGTCGAGGAGTCGGTAAGGAAGCAGTTGGAGGTGATCGGACGGGCGACTGTGCAAGATACTGGGATGTTTGTATCGCATCATGGGGATCAGAATTGGCTCTGAACCCCTGCACACGGGGAACTCGAGGATGGGAGTCGGCGGATCTCTCAGTGCACGATCACTAGACTAATGGATCTACTCACTGCCGTCTTATTATGTATGCTATCATGCCTGGTAACTTCATAGAATATATGATCCCACCCATATTTTTCGTTGTCTCCACAGCCACACTTCATCTAATGCATATTCTATGAACATATGAACAGGGTCTGTGTGATATGGAGGGTTTGAATCGGCCCGCCGCGGTCCATCAGCAGCAACCCACCTGCGATGGACCCCCTGCTTATTGAACCATGTCCAATCACCGCCCAACACCGCAACCAGCTCTGAGCGTTTGAACTCATGTCTGTGTACTGGCACTCATACAGCGCTCGCGGTCCATCAAATCACTCTTGTTGATATATACACCAATTCAGATATTGTTAGCCGTAGAAACGCAAATATAGAATTCATTACATTGTCATTACTGGTACGTTGCTTCGACCGCAGATCTTGTTAGCCTCATCTTGGCAACTTGGCAAAGCATGAGCTCGGAGAAGGTGGGTAAAATATTATAGCATGACTTTTAATCATACAGCATCCTGATGTATCATCATCATGCCTAGTGTCAGTGAAGAGTTTTTCGCCTTCTTCCTGGAACCTCAGGCTGCACGTCCGTCCCCAGCTGGTTGGAGGTGTGTTTCCCCCTCTAACAGAGCAGCTAACTATGGGGAAATTGATTGCCAATATAATGGCGAAAGCGTACCTTGTCAGGGCTTCGAACTCTACATGTAACACAGCATTTGACTGGCAAGAGCCCGCCATGCACCCGCCATCTCAGTCTTCCTTATAAGCTCGAAGCCATCGTCTCTCTTCATGTCTGAACTTCGAATATGCCGTCGTACGCCATTACTGGAGCATCGCGCGGCATAGGGGTGAGCGTTCACTCTCTCCCGCATACACCTCTCGAATCTGATCCAAACGTTATATTTACTCCAGCTCGAGTATGTCAAGCAACTTAGTAATGTTCCCGAAAACACTGTCTTTGCACTTGTCCGAAACCGCCCAGGATCGATATGGTTGAATCAGCTGAACAGACCCAATGTATACATCATCGAAGCTGATATCACTGATTTACCTATGCTCAAGGTAAGCGCTTGTTTGTGACATGACCGTGCATGTGGTATAATCCACTTGGACTGTGATGATGACTATGATAGGCAGCAGCTTCTGTGGTGGCTAACGTGACTGGGGGATCGTTGGACGTCCTGATCAATAATGCTGCGCTCCTGCCAGCGCTGGCGGCGGAGCCCACTCTGGATACATAGTCAGTATCCCCTCCTCTTGCGTCGGAACAGAATGCCACACTCAAACATAACACAGTCCTTCGGAGGAGCTCATGGCCAAGGATCTCACAGATAGCGTCAGTACCATCCGCTCCTTCTTCCACAGATCCCTAACCAACCCCCCTCTCACCGGCACTAGTTCCACACCAACGTCGTCTGTGTCGCTCATACCATCAACATCTTCCTTCCCCTCCTCCACAAAGGCACCCTCAAGAAAGTGATCACTCTCAGCAGTGCCGTCGCTGACCTCGATCTGACACGCACCGTTGGTTCACCGAGCGTCGCACCCTACCCCATCTCCAAAGCAGCCGTCAACATGGTCAATTTGAAATACGGACTCAGGTTCCGGGAGGACGGGTTCGTGTTTTTAGCGCTCAGTCCGGGGGTGGTGGATACGAGCGGTACCAACTATGCTACATGTAAGTTTTGTGCGGGAAGTGGCGTTGGGGATGATGACTGACCTCGGGTTATGTACTGTAGCAACGCCTGAGGACAAGGCAAAGTTCGAGGGCATTGTACAATTTCTCAAGTCCAAGTTCCCGGAGTTTGGTGGCGCTCTCACAGTCGAGGAATCGGTGAGGAGGCAGTTGGAGGTGATCGAGCGGGCGACTGTGCAAGATACCGGAGAGTTCATATCTTACAATGGGGACAAGAATTGGCTCTGAGTGTAGACCAGCTAGGCTTCGTTGCATTAGTCACAGTATCGCATGGCTCTACTTGGAATCTTTGAAATATCTCATGAGAGATGCCATAGGTTGTGATGAGTGGAGGGGAAGTAAATCGCTCCTGGATCACCATTACAGTAGAATGAATATGAATAAGACAAGGTGATGATACATATGGAAAATACTTAAAAAAAACAAGATATCATGAATTGCTAGCAGCCTTCCCACCTGAACGAGCGCCTCCACCGACGCGCTTTTTACCTCCCCTCGGACCACGTTTCGCATTTTTCTGCTTGGTTGTACATGCATTGCAGAACCACGAACCCTCGGGGACGGAGTCGAGACCGATACAACTGAGGTGGAACTAAAATGGGACAATGACGTAATCAGCTGATGTTCGATCAGAGAGGCCATGCGGCAACACACCCATTCTCGCTCGCACTCCTCATCGTCACATGCGATCATCTCTCCGTAGCTCACTCCATCACAGAAACAGTATGTCCGATCGTCCCCCTCGGCTTCAGCTTCGCCCGCCTCGGTAGCAGTTTCTGCGGCTGCGCTCGCTGGGGGATCATTAGCCTGACCCATAGGCAAGATGGGTGTGAGCACGCCAGCAGGGCCTATCGATAAGCCAGCATGTGCGTTACGCGCAACTGGCATCCCTGGTCCTTCTAACTGTCCATGTGGTGGCGGACCGGACCAATCGTTCGTCATTGGGTGACCATTCGATAAATCATAGTTGTGTAAGCCGTTGGTGCCATTTGGGTATGACAGAGGATGTGATGGGTGACCTGCGGAAATCGCTGGTGGGGCAGGAAATATCTCTCTACGCGATGCTGAGCCGTTGGGGATGGGATCATCATATGACTGTGAGGATGCCTTGGCTCGTTTTCCCGCAGTGCTTCCACCACGGCTTGAGTGGGCAGCAGCGCGTGAGGTGCTTGCATGAGGTTGAGGGGCAGGTGGAGGGAGATGGGACATGACTGAGAGAACGGACTCTGCGGGGGACGGTGCGCGATCCGGCCTGTCGTTGTTGTCAGCAGCTGCCTAGATGACTGAGAAGAATACATACCTTCTACTGCGTCCACCGTTACGTGGTCTCGATGCTGCGACCTCTGCGAGTTTATCCTTGCGGGGTGACTTGCCACCGGTAATGTCAATATCGTCATCTCGGGGATTCCGCTTGCGTTTCGCAGGGCTCACGTCTAGACCTGTGCTCATTATCGACCCATAGTTACCCCTCTTTCTACGAGAGTTTTCAGGAATGGGCATATATGAACGTGACGAGATATGTGGGTATGTGGTTTTGCGAATCAACGTGGAGGAGTCGAAGGAAGGAATCTGGCCTAAAAGAAGGCGCATATGGTCTATATGCCCATTGAGGTTGTCTGCTGCCTGACAGGCCACGCGAATTTTGTCCTCGCCCCCAAGCTTGAGGCGTGCTGCCTCGTCAGCGATGTCAGCGAGGAGGATGAGACGCTCCTGCTTCGAGATGGAACCTTCCTCGATGATTTGAGTCAAGTTTTTGATCTTCACGATGATGGAGGCGACGGAGGAGGACAAGACGGCATCGAGCTCGCGAAGGTCGGCGAAGTTGCGGGAAAGGTCGAGGGGGAGGGAGTCGAGTGTGTGGTTGTACTCTGAGAGAAGAGAAAGCGTGTAGACGGTGTTGATATTGCTTGCCTGCGACGTTGAGGCTCGCGATGGGGCCATTGTCGTCGTCGATGACAGCGAGCAAGTGGAAGAGTTTGGCTGTACGCACGGTGCACAAAGTTGTGCTTTCGGTCCAACTGTGGTCGCCCAAACTTGATCTGACCTCGGTACTTGCCGGTCCGGTGTTTATAACAATTTGGTTTACACTGCACTCCCATCGGGAATCTCCTTGCTTGTTACACCATGTTCGGTTGCTAGTGTTATTGTCTCGAACACTTCCTGAATCACTCGAGCGATACTGATAGACGCTGCAAGATTATAGTAAGAATAGCAAAGACAATTAGATGATACAGTGATGAGTTCTAATGCATATGCGATAACAAGATACAGTTTGAATGTCGAAGAGTCGTCGTGGCGATGATTATCCTGCATCGTCAACCACTGATCCGAAGGAAGGCACCTCCTCACGTCCCCACATCACAACCGAAACAATAACGCTCTCCCGATCTGCCTCCTCCGTTCTTTATGCTACAGCTTCGATGGATATCAATGTTCGTGACATGTGGTCATCCAGACGGTAGAGATAGGAGCACAGGAATTATTTCCTGTAGAGCTTTTTGAGAGGATTTGAGCTGGTGCCACCATTAATATTGTGGACCTGCGATCCGCCTGAACCGAAGCCCATAGATGAGCCCAGGGCAGAGTACATCGCGTGCGAGTCCCGTGGGTCCCCGTGGAGAGAGGAAAATGCATGAGGTGCAGATGGCCCAGATGGGAAGAACCCGAAGGAGGGGGATTGTGGGGGAGCACCGTATGCGTTGTAAGAAGACATGGTGTGGTGGACAAGAAGTTAGGAGGAAATGGTTTTAGGGTAGACGAGAGAAATGGGCTCGAGAGGCAAACGTTATGATTGATGGACGATCCGCAGAGTGATGATGCTGAAACGCGATAGGCGTATGATGATGATCGACGATGTGTCTATGCGCGGATAGTGATGTCAGACGCGACTGATAGAGAGAACAATGTTGTAAAGGATATGCGTCGAGGAATTAGCAGTTGACGACCGAACAGGTCCTGTGTAGATGGTCTGTAGCGATGGAGAGGACATGTTATATACCATAGCAGGGATCTTGAATGAGTCGAGAGATAGCAAGCGGAGACAAAAATGAACACAAGGTAGCAACCGAATTTGGACACGGCCTTGTCTTGGTTTGGAAAGGGGCAGACACCTATCGGTACACTTGGATACATATGAACGCCCATAACAACACACCAACTCAGGAGGGTTGCCATTCTCGTAACAATGCAGTACTTCAACTGAGCAAACTTGGAGCAAGCAGCGGGACCTTGTACGACATCGCCTTGTTCATCAAATGGAGCGCCGCAAAATGGCGGAATCCCTTGTCACATGGTACTATGATGGCAGCCGTCAGTGTAGGGTCCACCCATTCCTGGAAGAAAGAGTCAGTGGTGGCGTTAAAGTCATATCGTGGTGGCAATGACGAAGACAAGAGTACGAAACTACAAGGGGTTTAGTTTACATGATTGATACAAGAGTAGGAACGACTCATATGCCACTTTTCAGAGGAGCACTGACGGCAACTGCGTGGAACGCATGCGATTAATCTGGTAATCAACCCATCGAAGTGGGTGTAATAAGGATTAGAAATAGACAGAGTGAGAATGCACAATGTTCCCAATAAAGAGTAGCGAATGATATCACTCGGAAGTCCAAAGCTATTAAACATCATGATTATGTCCTACGGTGACAGGATCTAGGGGTGAGTGAATCAACCACGTTCAGCGAAGTAGACTGAATGGTAATCCAGATGACGTACCGCTATGAGTACAATGGCCACCACGAATGCAATAATGAGCGTCAGGCATGCGGCACGACGACCAGCCTTACGCTGATAAGCAGATGCCGTAGTTAGCTCCTCGGCAGCAGCACGAGTGTCGGACGATATCGAATAAATATTCGACTCGATATTATCTAGAGATATACAGTAAGCGAAAAGCCGAAAACACGCTACAGCCACAACAAACCTAGCATGCCGCCTTGTTGGTTTACCAGAGTACCCAAATCACGGAAAATTTCTGACAATTCGTGAATGCCCGTCTCAATTTCTTGAATCTCGGCTTCACGTTCCTGAATTAGAGACTCTTGATAGGCAAGTTCGTGAGGGGACAGTTGTGATTGAAGTAGCTGTGCCTGCTGCTGCTGAGCGTTGGAACTCGGCTCCCTTGGCGAAGTTAGACGGCCAACGAAATCGCGGAGGAAAAGGGATTCCTTACGACAGACGTGGACGATCCTCTTCGACTGCAAGCTTGACGCCTTCTACAACCGTTCGCTGTCGCTCTGCACTGTGTTGCTGGGCTCGTTGAAACGCCACGAGGGACACCTGAAGATCGTGAGAGGTCTTCTGTAATGACGTCTTGTGATGGGGCTACAGCAGGATGAGGCTGACTTCAGGGGTTCGGGGCGCATACAGACGCACACTTGTAGCTGGTATAGATGCCAGCTTCTTCAAATCATCAGAGCCACGTTTGGCCATTGCCCTCGTTGCTTCAGTGAGGTCATGACTAGGAGCCGACCGTTGACGATGATACTCCGAAGCTGAATTTGAGGGCGACTCACAGCTGTTTACGAAGTATAGGGGAGTCCTTCGTAGTGCCTAGTTGGTCCACCAGCTTTAAAATGCCCTGAACGTTGCCATTGATCTTGAACACCTGAAGCGACAGCGAGGATTGTAAAGACAAAAATGTCGAGTCTTCTCGCGACTGGGGGGCAATACTGCTGGAGAGCGGTACGCCGCGAGACTGCCCAGATTCGATATCTTGAAAGCTCATGATAGGAGTTCAACTGAGCAGATGGATGTGGACGTGAATGAGCTTGAACTCGAGGAGACTGCGAGGCCGAACACCATGGAGTGTACCGCAGCCGCGTGGGCCCTAATATCCCTAAAAGGGTAAACCAAACCCTAACTCGGGGTTAAGGTTATCGCGGTATAGCAGGCATGCTTCCTTGTTCAACTCGTTCGACCGCGTTGAAAAACTGGCGACTGTTCGCCCCTTCTTGACATCGTATTCAATTCTCTCAGGTGTATCACTCACGAGAACTAGACAGTCACGATTGATTTTTACGACCTCTGACAACTTGCAGCCTCAACTAGAAGATACCAACATGCCTAAGGCCTCCAAGCCTGGCTACTATGCAGTGCGAAAAGGGCGCGAGCCAGGTATATATCACACGTGGTATGTTGGTCCTAGTCTCTCAATGCACGGACTGACATGGTATGACTCACGCCGACTCTACCTAGGGAGGAGTGCGAGGCACAAATCAAGGGCTTTACAGGGGCAGCGCACAAGAAACTACGCACAATGGCTGAAGCGGAGGCATTCATGACTGGAAAGCCGACTGTGGCAACCAGTGTAGCGCAGACATCCTTGCCATGCGATAATGGACCCTCTGCATCAACCAACAGATCTGACTCGAAAGCGACAACCAAAGCTACGGGGACAGTGGTATCGATACCTGACGACGAGAAAGACTGCGACATAGTCTACAGCGATGGTGCTTGTAAAGGCAACGGGAAACCAGGGTCTGTTGCAGGCGTCGGAGTGTGGTGGGGCCATGGTGATCCCAGGTAGGTCTCTCACTCGATAAATTGAACACTTCTGCACGGCCATCTAGAAACCTTGCTGAGCGATGTCCTGGCGATCAAACCAATAACCGCGCTGAACTCATTGTTAGTTGTTCCGTTTGTCTCACTTGCATGCATTGATACCCCACAGGCGATCGTGCGTGTGCTTGAGACTACTCCGCCACTGAAACGTCGACTCTTGATTAAAACCGATTCGAAATATTCCATCCAATGTGATTGACAACTCTTGGTCACTGTGAATCACGCGCTCAACGTTCTAATTAGGCGTTACCTCGTGGATATTCAAATGGATGAAGAATGATTTCCGTACATCAGACGGCAAACCTGTCAAGAACTGCGGCCTCATCAAGTACTTAGCTACCCTTCTCCACGCCCGCCGGAAAACAGGTCAAACGGTCGAATTTAAACATGTCAGAGGCCACGTTGGTATAGAAGGGAATGAAGCAGCCGATCAACTTGCCAATCTGGGTGCAACCATGGAAGCAGTCCCTGAGCGAGATTGGGACAAGCTAGAGGAAAAGGTATTACGGAGTCTCAAACCAGTCAGGTTGGCGGTGGACGAGGACGAATTGAAGGTGATTCATATCAGGTGATATTATGTTCTACGATTAAAATTGGTCCTAGGCATACGCTGCTGGTCTATTAGATGATGATGAATTGGCGGAGTTGCCAGAGTCAACCATCAGCCGAGTCATTATGCCACAGCAACTGACAGACCAATACGCGGAAATAACAAGCCGCAACCCCACGTCTTCGGCTCCCCCTGTCCCATGCAAACTTACCTCGTCTTCGGGAGTAAATCCCGATGTACAAACTGTGCCGAGTGCAGCAACACAGAGTGATACGGCCGCCACACTGCGCAGCAGAAGCATGCCAGAAAGAGACAATTCTTCGGAAACCTTTTCGACCCGTTCCCCTCCAGCACCCTTCCAGTCAGCTCCATCCAGGAAAAGCATAGCCGCAGTGAGCAAACAGGAGCTGAAGGTATGGGTTTATTAATGGATACGAGTGGCACCCTCGCGGTGTTGATACTACCCTCCAAGCAGGAACTTGCGTCTTGTCTGCTCACCAAAGATAAATTTAACAATCTTGGAAAGGATGGCAAGTTTTATTCAGATTTTTGAAATGTATTTTTGTACTGAGCCAAGGTGAATATCTCTCTCCCATGTAAGTAGTTTAGGAAGTACCAAGGGTATACACTGATCATGGGTGCATACACGGTGTGCCTTGCCCTGTTAAGTCGTCGACATAATTGTCAGCGGGTTATTTCGGATGACAGGGGTGACAGGATGAGCCAATCATGAGGATTCTAATGTCCATTAAAAGTGTTTCACAATACGTATCATATTCCGCTCCCCACGCTGTTCCACACTCCGACCTCCTACTTTTATGCCTTGGACTATCACGTTGGATCTTTAGTAGGAGCCCATTCATTAAGCTCTCCTTCCGACACGATGACGGTCCCTGCTGCCCCTACCGAAGACGATAGCTCACAATCGACTCAAGGATCTCGATGGTCTTCGAAACTCTATCAAGGCGGATGGCGAGTGTATCACCACGCAACTAAGCACGCAGGAGTCGGGATTGTCTGTTCAGTGGCTTATTTCGACCCGTGAGTCACTCAGTCCGTAAACACGTTACATCAGGTACATTAGTTGATTTGCTGCCATAGCGGGAACTGGAGTACAGATTTGCAGGCGGGCTCGCTCTATGGATACAGCTTGCTGTTCACTGTGCTCCTTGCTGGTATATTCGCTACTTACCTACAGGTAGAGAGTCATTTCACACCGAAAATTTTACATCTGAACCGAGACACAGGTACTTGCATCTCGATTAGGAGTGGTTACGGGGCTAGGTAACTTTCTTCGCATTCTTGTATGATTAGGGCTCACTGGTGTAGATCTTGCTTCACACTGTCGGTTATTGTTCCACGACCGACCGCGTCATAAACTATTGTGGAGATGGGGTGTACACTACCCACTCTATGCCCTCGCCGAAATCGCCATCGTCTGTACCGATTTGGCGGAAATGCTGGGCTCTGCAATTGCATTGGTCCTTCTATTCCCTGTCCTTCCTCTTTGGGCGACCGTCTTGATGACTGCGGCCGATGTTATGATCATTTTGGCCATTGACAACCCACTGAAAAGCAGACCAGTCAAATTTTTTGAAGGTGTTATTACAGTACTGGTATGTCGAGATAACCATCGATTACCAAGTGTATTTGCTGATCGATTCTCAAGGTTCTGTCTGTGCTTATCTGTATGGTAATAATTATCACCAAAGTGACCGTTAATTGGGGAGATGCTTTCCGCGGATTTATTCCCTCTAAGGGCCTCGTTGCAAGTGGTTCTATTTACACCTGTATGGACTCCTTCGTTCTCCCTGTTTCATGACTCATGATAGTTTCAGCCGTGGGGATCATCGGTGCTACTGTTATGCCGCATAGTCTTTTCCTTGGTTCACACCTCGCAACACAGAACCGGCTGGCGAGAAAAGAAGATCTGCCGGAGTTTTCAAGCAGTTCATCGATGGAACAACCTCCCAAATGCCCAAATTTGTGGCATCGCTTTCTTCAAGGTCTGCGTCACAAGCTCAGTTTGAAAAGATTATTCGGTGTCTCTCGCTCAGACGAGGCCAGCTACCCACCGAATGTCTTGACACATAGTGATCGGGAGAATAATGCTGTTCCTTTTATCAAGTCGCACATATACCACGGTATGGCTGACATGATAGGAAGCTTGATGGGTTTCGCTGTCGTTATCAATGCCCTGTGAGTGGGGCAACGTTAATTGGTTCCCCTGGCGGTACTTATGCCCTGCTTGAGGCTCCTTATCCTTTCGAGTGCCGTTTTCTATTATACCTCGGGAGCTTACGGAAGCGAGTCTCCCGCAAGCCTGTTTGACGCTCATGCACTCATAGTAAGCACCATGGGAAACGGTACGGATAGCTCCCTGTGCAGAATCACTCTACTAATGGTCAATAGGCGCTGGTCTCCTTTTCGCTCTTGCGTTGCTTGCCTCTGGTCAAAGTGCGTCCATCGTCGCCACGGTCGCTGGACAAAGTGTTTCAGAAGGTTTTTTGCGCTGGAAAATCTCGGTAATCCTTTATACTCCGTGTTCCGCTCGGAAGCTGACGATCGTATGTGCAGCCTACGTTTCGTCGTCTTGTGACTCGTCTGATTGGTTTGATCCCGGCCGTGATAGTCGCATCCGTTGTTGGCGAGAGCGGTATAAACTTGTTACTGGTGGCAACCCAAGTCGTCTTGTCCATCATCCTTCCATTCTTCATATTCCCCCTCATCTACCTCACGTCCTCCTCGCGCTTTATGACCTCCAGGATCGATTCTGAACCCAAGTCTAAACCGGCGATCTCGACCGATTCCCCTTCGCCTTCCCCTGAGGAATGTGTCGAAACTGTCACGGAAAAAGAAATTGAAACGACCGCTAACGAAGAGAAACCCATTGATTTCAGCAATGGGAAGATTGTGACTGTTGCTGGCTATATCATGTGGCTCATCATCACCGCAGCTAATATGTATGTGATAGCCACTCTATAGACGCTTGCGAGGATGAGTAGAATTTGTTTATTAGAAGCACTTTCTACAGAATGAAATTGAGTCTGATACTTGGTTACACTCTGATACCGTTTGCTGTGCGATCCCCAGATATTCATGCGAAGCCTCCTGGCGAGCGGATGTACCTTCGTATGACAGTGTGCAGTATCGAGGATAAGGTTTCCTTGAGGCCTACGTGGTCGATGATCTTATGTACGCAGCTGACTTTTCAGTGATTGGGCAGATTGGTCATGCGGAGGGAGCCGTCAGCCCTGAGTCGACAGCGGCGGCCGAAAAGGCCGAGAACGGTGTCGTCTCCAGAGCCCAGTGAATCAATCCACGGGTACGGTATCGTCTTACTGCCAAAAACACAACCACAAATGCGCTTCTGGAAGAACGACGGAGCAAAGTGCACGTGTGATCGCCGACGACGTATAGCCACGAGCCCGCAATTGACGAGTCAACGAGTTTGCCTTCGATGTCCATATTGCAATCTTGGAGAAACAACAAGGTTCGGTGAAACAGGTGGCAATCAACGTGGTCAACCCATAAGTGGGCACTGTACCTGCTGCGCTCTGCTGCGTGGCTTACCGAGCACCCATCACGAGAGAAAATACGAATTTCATAAAAATAGCGTACGACGAAGTATTTACACGCCAAGAGCTGAAGAAAAATCCAGACGTTTGGGCGGCCGACAACACCGACAGATCCACGATGTCGCTCGTTTGTCGTCGCGTCATCGCTGTTCAACGTTCAACCTCGTTTCTGAGTCGCCTGTCAGTTGAGCCGTCAAGGCGGAAGAACCCAGATAAAATGAAATCACGCACAAGGAAGGCCATCAATTGTTGATATCCCGGACCGCCCGGCTGAGGAGCCCCAGGGGGCAAACTTGACATAGGTGGTGGCGACATCATTGATTGAGGCGGCGGCCCAGGCGGAGGCATTCCATACTGACCGGTGGACGATTGCTGAGGGGGTGGCATCGGAGGCTGGCTAGCCGAGGATTGTTGAAGCAGTGCTAGAATGTTTGGAGGAAGAGACCCCATTCCCGGGGGTGCTTGGCCTGGTTGCGGCGTCTGTGATTGGGTTGGCATTTGCCCATATGAACTTGCGCTTTGAGCAGGGCCAGACATGCCCGGATACGGGTGTGCTGGTTGCTGCATTGGCGGCGGCGGAGGGTAGTACGATGGCGCACTCGGAGGCGCCTGCGCGATTGGTGGCATCGGAAGACCTGGAGGAATTGGGCCTGGTGTTTGCTGTGCGGGCACTGGAGGTGCAGCTCCACTCTGGGGCTGCTTCAGGGCAGCTAACAGCTGCTGCACTCTCCTCGCTTGTTCCAGGCGATCCTCGGTACCCTATAAAAGTGTCAGGGTCTTGGGCAAATGCAAGGCATGTGAAGGAAACAGACCTGAGGTCCGGCCGGGGCTGCAGGAGGCTGACCATAAGCACTTGTAGTGCTTGTCGGCTCGTTGTAACCGCCGCCAGTAGAGTACGGAACACGGGAATCAAAGCGTTCTCCGTAACCGCCCCTGTCACCATAACCGCGACCCCCACGATGTCCTGCTCTAGAGTCATCCTCAAAACGAGGCCTGTCACGATCTCGGCCGAAATCATCTCTACGATCCCAGCCATCGTCATAGCCCCCTCCTCGGCCACCACGACCCCTGCCTCGACCACGCCCACGA
>JBBPJZ010000155.1:0-32620 GCA_038089015.1 Chalciporus aff. trinitensis
AGCGATCTCTCACAGCGGTGTCTTCCGCTATTTATGTACCCCTCCTTCCCCGCTGTTCCTTTCATGAACGATCTTCGATGATAACGATGCCGCTTATACATTTCGCCTGTCTCCAGTACGTAGTACGTCCAAATTTTGGTGCTCTGACGCAGGTCCAATTAGTCTCCACGAGACTCGAAAAACGCCACTGGGTCAGACTCACCAACGCCACAGTCCGTCTCGTTTGAATAAACGGTGTAGAGGATGTGTCTAGGATCACCGCATGCCAGGAGCAATATATTTGCTGGTTGTTCAGGTGGCAAGTGCTCAGTGAGCCGGACGGCAGAAGTGTTCGCAACAGGATAGAAAAAGGTTACTCCAGGATAGAAGAGAGGATGGGACATCTGGAGATGAGGTGGTGTTTAAGTCAGTGTTCACTTTCGAAACGGCAGCCAACAAACGAAGTGACCTTGTTACTTCAAGTTGCATACTCCAGGTTTTTTCTCTTCTTCGATGGTGGTACTCCGAGTCAGAAACACGTAGCACAATGCTAACACGTCCCAGGTATTGTTTACCATTATCATGACGGGTGGCACAGTGGGCCACGCCGCACGCGTTCAGCCTGCTTGCAGGGTCAAGCCAACAGCCGAGCCAGTGACTACCGGAGTCAGATCCGAAAGGCCTATGATTAGATTCTAATAGTATTAGTGGGGGTGGGCGAAGCCCACCACCAGAGCGTGACGCTTATATAAGCCAAAAACCCCTATTTGCGTTAATTCGTCGACACATGCACAACATCAATGTGTACCTAGTGTATTATCGGGGGTAAAACTATTCTAGGATATAATAGGATGTGATATAGGTATGGTACGAGGAAGGATCATAATTATATAGGAGCTCTTGTGTATGATCTAGTGAAATGATGTAGTCATGCTTGTCACTACTAGTCACTAACGACTCCATCGGACAGAGAAAACTTCGCCTGTTAATACATCACCCCTCTGGCGTGCCCCGTGACGTTCGACAAGCCCGATCAGGAGATCCACACGCTGTTTCTTTGACCGCATGTGCGACTTTTTCGGGATATCCTTCTCGATGGGCCAAGTCTTCCGAGTCGGTGCAGCTCAAATTGATTGCGGAGTGCGGTAGTATTCGACGCAAGTTGTGCATGATCGGTTACAAGCTCAATGGAAGAGAGATAAGCCATTGCTTTGGCTACCTTGGTGGCACGGTCTTCTGCTTTCTGCTGCACAGCCGCGGCTCGCTCCTTTCCATGCTCGATCAGCATCTTGATTGGTCCCACTGCTGTGCTTCAATCCATACTAGCGAATCGATTCGACGAGCCTCTTTACACATGTGTGCATCATGATGATCCTCTCCTCCACAAGCATCTCATCCATATCTTGTTGCCTGCGGCCTCTAGTTGCACCTTTTGACGAGCTGAGTGATGCTTTTTCTGCCAGGAAAGTGAAGACCTTCATTCCATTAAAAATAAAAATACTAATAATTGTTAACGAGGTAAACAGAGCAAGAAACGACAGTCAAAATGGTTGACGTGCTGCCATTGTGCGCATCACAACTATCGCGTAAGGCTAAGCGCATCCACTTGACGCGACTGTGGCTGAAGATTTGGGTGTTTAGGGGTTACTGACTTTGTCGACCACGACGGGACTAAACCCGACCTCCCTGCTCTTCGTTCCCCGCAGAAAAAACGATTGTATTGACTATTTGAACACTTTGTTCAGACTCGTTTTTCATTCTCTTTGTTATTCAATGACTTCTCACTTCCAACTACCACATATTTTATTTATGGCCAAATATATCAACATTCTGCTCAGAAGGGAATAATTCTATCGACATTTGAATCATTTCTTGCTATGAGGTGATGGGACATTACATTGCTAGTTCGGTACCCAGAGCAGTGTGTCGAGTTCTCCAGCCCCTATGACCGGCAATGGGCGTGGGAATGATTTCGTCTGTGGGTGGGCTTCGCCCACCCCCACTAATAGGGGAGACCTAACTTTACGATTTTGAGGTCGATTCTCTCCGCGATTGTCGTGTCGATTTGACAGCTCACCTCGAAATTGATGTCGGCCTTGGACCAACATTCTCCGAGTCAGCGTATGTACCCAAGACCAGAAAACCTAAATAAGCAACACTGCACCTACATCTTCAAGTTGTCGGCTTTATCATCGTCAACGAATCAGCAAGCGATTGAAGGATTCAACATGAACGAAACAAGATGACAACTGAAACCTATTGTACAATCGAATGACGGAGAACGCAAAGGAGCATGATTTTGGAAGTGGTTAGTAAAGGTAACGGAAGCCCCTGCGACGACTAATCGCCTCCTCCAACGTGATACCTTCAAGCCTCGCAGCCTCCTTGATACGGTCACCCTCAGGACCCTGCATGAGTTCTCTTTCCATCTTTTCCATCTTCTTGTTCTCGCTAATCAACATTTGACGAATGTCTGGAAAAAGAATGAGCCAGTGTTGAGCGAGAAAAGAGCACCAAAATATGCACTCACAGAAACCCAAAAAGGTTGAGAACACCAGGCCGGCAATTGCGATGAACATGGACTGGTGATACTCGGGACCCCATGTCGATTTCCAGAAGTACGAACCAGCCCTGAAACAGACATGAGATACGTTGCGTCGAGTGGGAACGTAACATACATATTTCCGATGTTCCCAAATCCATTGACCATTCCCATTGCCACGGATCTCTTTGAAGGTGGACGTGGTATCGCACTCGAGACCCACGTCAGGGTCAACGCAAAGCCTACAGGACCGATTGAGAACGTAAAAATGATCGAAGTTTTCCTACGCACCACAATAACCCGTCGTCATCAAGAACAGCGAGAAGTATCTTCCCCCGGTTGACATGGTGGAGAGAGCAATGATGTACCCAGTAATCACAGCCCACCACCATGGCGCGATGTGGAAATAACGATCACCGGTTTTGTCTGTGAGGCTTTTCAATTTTACATTCAACCACACATTCGAATCACTCACCACAATGCCACGCGTTGAGGACACATAGTAACGACCCAAATACCCACGGAGGACTAGGACAAATGTAAGAAATAGAAGCTTTGTACACAGGGATTCGCTTACGCTGCCATGAGGAGGGTAACCGTTGTGCTGTACCCAAGAGTTGCGGTTAAGCTGTGGAATCCCGTTCATGAACGTTGATACGACACAACAAAGTGAGGAACCCACGTTGGGAAGAAGTTTATGAAACTTAAACCGACGAGCTGAGAACAAGCCAGCAGCATGAAAAGCCAAACTTTGGGATCTTTGATAGCGAGCAGGAAGCCATCCCAGATGCTGAGTGCACAAATTTTAAACACAGATAGGATAGCACCGACTAGTTAGCAAGAAGATCCGAGGCCTGGAATTGAATGGAAACTCACGTAGCCTCGTCGGAGTCTCGATCTGCTTCTCCAGTGTCTTCTGCAAGTCTCACTTGTGCCAGACGGCGCTCCGGAGCAGACAGCCACCAAGTATTGTAAGGCTGAGTTGATTGGTTAGAGCATGTCTAAAACCAGTCTGCTGAAGATGGGCACTCACGAAGTCCGGGAGAAGCCACCTGGATAGTCATGAGATAAGCCCCAAAATAAACCCCGCTGGGACTGAATCACGTACATAGTCATCAATCCAAAGAACATCGTAATACCTCCCTATAGTACAGCTGGTTAGCCACATGACGCAATGTCGGAGGTTCAGGATGTACCTCGATATAGAACAACCTGTAGGTAGATTAATGACCCGGCGAAAACTGGAATTATCGCGTCACATACCATCTCCACGCTGCAACTCCCAGCTTCCCGTCCATGGTTCCGAGGATGCCAGCCGCTATGAGCTAATAACGGGTAAGGGATCGAAATCCGCTTTCACCAAAAGTCACTCACACTTCCAAATGCATTGGAAATCAACAAACCAACGTAGAAAACAGCTGCACGCAATGCCAGTTCCTGTAAACAATTGATGTCAAGGGGAAAGAATGAAAGTGGGCCTCAAGCCTACCTGCTTGGTATACCATCTTGACAACAAATACATGCATCCAGGATAGAAGGCCGCCTTTTGGGGATGCTAAGTCGAAAGCTCAGCGGACCATTGAGCCACATTACCTCCGGAAGTCCAATGAAAACACGACAAGCCATGATACCAGCAAAAGTGGTGGTGGTCTGTCAAGGGCGTTGTTAAAGAGCATGTGATCTCAAGGGGAATATTACGAACTCCAGTCAATGCGCTCGTTAAGCCCCAACCCACAACGCAGGCTCCGATAAACAATGACGGTCTTCACAGCACAGATCCATTCAATACACGTGATTAAAATCTGTTTACGGTACTGACCTTGAGATATAACCCAAAATCTATAGCAATTTTGAGCATGAAAGGACATGAAGAATGAGCACTAAGGTACACACCATATTCGAGGGGATCTGCATAGGACAGTACGAGACATATAGGATGGCGAGAATACTTGCGTATTGAACGTCTGAATTAGTGTCAATTGAGGTTCAACAGACTGCCAGTATAGGTGAGGCTACCTGATAGGTGGAGATCTGTTTCTAAACCCTTGAGTCTGGCAGCAGTAACAGCGACACGCTAAGTAAGAAGAGACATTAGCTCAATAGTTGGATCGATGGTTGACACTGACGTCGATGTAATTCATGATGTAGATAATGACGACAGTAGGCATCAGTCTCAAGTCGAGTTTACGAACGAGACGACGCTCCGCGGCCTTTCGGTTTTCTTCCCTGAGCAGTACGAAGTCTGCTTCTTCTGCAGGGACAGGGGAATGTTCTGTGAACGACTCGGTGTTCTTCTCGTCGACCGACATCGCGGTTGGTGAGGAGGGGGGGAATAAGGGAGGGACAGTGGGGCTAAAGTGAACCACTTCAGTCTACCAGATTGTCAGGGGAGCCTTATATACCTCACGCACACGGGTGGTAACTCCTTACCTCACGATTGGTGGTGTATGTCACGGGGAGCGAGTTTGGCAGATATCGGAGGAAATAAAGACAAATTAGCTGGTTCGAATGGAATGATGCCCATAAGTTGAGATCCAAGTAGTGCCACATCTTCCCGGACGGGGTGTCTGGGGTATTGTGCGTCTGTGCTGAACTTGAACCCCAAATGAGTGACTGGTTCAGAGTGCCTGAAGAGGTACGTTCCCTGAGGAGAGGATCGAAGATCAGGGCACCGCATTGTGGGGCGAGGTCGACATTTTCATTTACTATAGCCGAGGAATGATGGTTGGTAGTAGCCTTTGGTAGCTAAAGGATTGTTTTGGACTGAGGAGTTAGCGCGCAAAAATGACCTCTCGTCGAACTAGATGTACGACATTGCGCACCGGAGGAGAATGGAATCGACTCTCCAAGTAACTGCTGAACGCCAGCGGATACGTCGAATTCTGTCAGACGCGAATTAGCTGTCACAAGACCACCGCGAGATACTGCAGCCGGATTCGAATCTGTGATCAGAACATTTGTACCCCTTGTTTCTCCATTGGGATTGAAAAGGGAAAGATTGGGCTAGTGAGTGCTCACATACCTGCAGCTGCCACAGTAGGACTATCAGCGCTTGCGTGTTCTCGATATCTGTCTAGATACGACGTGCTCAAAACTGTGAAATGCGTTTACGTTTGCGATATGTGGCCACCCGAAGTGTTGTCTGTTGCAAGGGGAGCGGTCACGCTCAAGACGGCCCGGTCTGACACACGTGTGGTTGTGTATGTGAGATGAGTGAGGTTTCATGCAGCGCCGGACCTGGCTCTGGTCATGCGACGGTGGACAGCACCAACGGTGGTCTTCTGGGTCACAACGCAATATCGGCTAAATGATTAGTATTAGATATTACTCATCAATCACTCAAAAAAGGTATACGTAGTCGTGTGTACCCGGTTGGCACATTCACAGCACCGTACTGACTTCACACTAGCAGAGCCGCACACCAATTCGTGTAATTGCTCAATGAGAAGTGCCACTGGGGCCACAGCTAACAAAAAGAGTGAGTTTCTCGATTTCTTTACCTGTCTCTTAGAAGAGTTGCTCAACCTTAGCAAAACATTTTAGGATGACCGTGTCACATCTGTTGTCCATCAGTCAAATTCGCCTACAGCCAATTAGGCTACGCACCGCTCTCACTCAGTGAACGTTAACGCCGCTCGCATTCAAGTTTCTGGGACTTTCGACAACACGCTCAAGCCTACTGACACTCCAGTAGGTCCCCCCTAGCTAGCCCCCTGAGTAGGTAGGTAGGTAGGGAGAAGTTGTTCCTATTATATATTCTAAGGACTAGCGCCAACTCCGAGGTCCAGTTCGGCTCGTACACTGGCATCCAGCAGTATTTGATTACTGTATGCTCCCATTTGGCACGATTTCACCTGATCACCGAACCCCAGGCAACGTATATATCTCGTGCTGCATCTTCGAAGGCGTCACCCGCGACACGAGGAGATGGTACCATTCACGATTTCCGCGAATGTCAGCAACAAAACAATTCGAACTCCGAATACTGGCTCGCAAATATGAGTCTGCTTTACCTCCTGTGTTACAAATGGGGTCCCCCACGGCCTATCGCCAGCAAGGGGACTCCTGTTCAAGAATATTATATTGCGGCTGGGCATGTCGTATGTTTCTAAGTAGGTTCAGTGAGGCGATCGGGATATTACGGAGGGCTGATATTTAGTCACATTTGACAGACAGCCGGAAGATGTTCAAGCACCCTCACCCTGATCTTGAGTGCACGATAACGGCTAATGCGAGCGCTGCGATCAGCGAGGCGGAGTATATACATCTGTCGTATCGTTTGAAGAACCCATCGCTCTAGTCCGCATTGATTGGGATTTGATTTCCTTAATCTTCATCTCAACCGACATTCCCCGTTCCCTTGTCCACTTCGCCTTGTTAGATTGTGGTCTCATTTTCTCCCGTAGTTACCAGCTTCGTACATGATACGTGGCTCTCCCCCTTGTCTAGCGGTCTCCAGGCAGTTACATTATTCAAGATAGTCAGCGCAGATTTGTCCCAGATCTCTTATTTCTACCCCACAACATGTATCCCCGGGGTCTCTAGTATGGTTCGTAGTGTTCCGCATCGCTTATGAGTGTTGTCCAAGGGACACCTCTTTCGTAGAACCTCGACCTGGACGGCATCAATAACAGAGAGGTAAGGGCTTAACGAAAGAGTGGACAGGACCTGCCGGCTCCTTACGAACTGAGTGGCAGCGCGAAAAACCGCTAGGGAGCTTTAGATGACTCGGAGCCGATAGGTTTCTTTGGGCTTGGACCGACCATCCATAACTTTTACAAAATATTGGGGGTTGTAACTGATGTGGGGTGGAATCTCGTCGTCGCACTGTCATCTTGCTTGTAAGTGGCGGAGATATGCGTGCCCCATTGGGTAGGGAAATGTCAACTTGAAGTACCTTGGCTAGATGAAGCTCATGGTCATTTGATAAAAAAGTCTGGTGTGGATTATCGCTCTCAGCCCGAGCCGGGTTTTGAATCTAAGGCGCTGGTGAACATCAGGATCGTCGATCGGAACCGACTCGCACTCACAGTCCGTCCAATATGACTCCGGTGATACTCCGCGATAATATCGCAATTCGATCAACAACAGGGTTCCAAGCCCCCAAGGACGGCTGGGACCATCAGCCTGATCCCGCTTTTGGGAGGGGATAAGAGTGTCAGGTAAGACTTTGGGCCTGACATCCTTCAAATCAGACCCTCTTATGGTTAGCGGTGATGCTAATTCGAAAAAACTCCCTGGCATGCGAACTAGTAAATCATCGACGACAACCATCGGAGACAATGATCCCCACGTTGTCCCTGCATTTCCGAGTGAGAAATTATGGACTAACCACCGATCATTTTCATCATTACTAATAGGATATCAAGAGGTCAAAGCACACACAGTAAGACTTGAACAGTCGCTCGTACTGCAGGAATTTCACCTGCGACCCGAGCTGCTTTGACTGGGAAGGCTGAAGTGACACGGAAGCAGATGAAGTAGGCTTCCCGGTACCTCGCATCTTAGATCGAGTCTCCTCAAGCCACTGCCACCATGCCAAATGGGATCGTCACTGGCATCCAATTCGACTTGGAGTATCAATACAGTGATTTTTTGTACGAAAACATTGTCCATATACATGCGTTTGTGTAAAGCAAGACAAGGGGCCGCGGCGTTAGTAAAGGTAACGGAATCCCTTGCGCCGACGCATCGCTTCCTCTAAGGTAATGCCTTCAAGTCTGGCTGCTTCTTTGATACGGTCGCCTTCGGGACCGTCCATAAGCTCCTTCTCCATATGGTCCATCCGCTTGTTCTCACGAATCAAGAGTTGACGCATCACTAGACGCGCAGTTAGCAAGTGTTGGCGCAGAAACGAGGAATCCTTAGATTGAACTCACAGACGCCCAATGCAGTTGCAAGTACCATGCTACAGAGTCCGATGATCATTGACTGGTGATACTGTGGGCCCCAGCTCGCTTGCCAGACATAGGATCCCATCCTGCAAGCAACTATGAGAAACCCTCTCGATAGCTACGAAATGATAGCGCACAAATTGCCGAGATTTGCAAATCCATTGACCATACCCATCGCCACGGCTCTCTTCGCAGGTGGGCGGGGTATCGCACTTGAGACCCAGGTCAGGGTCAACGCAAAGCCTATATGACAGATTGAGAAGTCGAAGAAATGCTTCAAGTGTTTTACGCACCACAGTACCCAGTCGTCATCAGGAACAAGGAGAAATACCTTCCCCCGGTCGACATTGTAGACAAAGCAATAATGTAGCCAAGCATCACAGCCCACCACCAGGCTGCAATGTGGAAGAAGCGTTCTCCCGTTCTGTCTGTATAACCTTGAGCCGCTCGCTCGATAGTATATCTAATGTTTACCCACCGCAATTCCATGCGTTGATCACACACACGATCGACGCGAACACCCACGGAGGACTGCATCATCAAGCATTAAGCCACGGGCGAGAGTATCCACAGTCACCACCCATGTACTCACGCTGCCATCAAGAGAGTCACTGTCGTGTTGTACCCAAGAGTTGCAGTCAAACTACGAGTTTCGTCTCATGAGCCTCAACACAATGCTTGCAAGTGAATCACTTACGTAGGGAAGAAGTTAATCCAGCTCAGACCCAAGAGCTGCGCACAGCCCATAATCATGAAAATCCAAACTTTGTAATCACGGACTGCGAGCCTGAAGCCATCCCAAATACTGTGGATGACCAGAAAAATATTGCGGTGCAAAATGACAAAATAGAGGATGAATCATCGAATCAGCAAGGATCTACCAAGGCTCGTAACGACTTACGTAGCATTCTCGGAATCTTGATCTGCTTCTCCTGTATCTTCTGCCAGTCTCACTTGTGCTAAGCGGCGTTCCGAAGGAGACATCCACCGTGTGTTGTTGGGCTGACGAACGGATTAATCAATAAATATCTGCAGTTACACTGCCTAAAATACAACTCACGTAGTCCGGGAGAAGCACCCTTGACAGTCACGAGAGGTAGAATAAGTTCCGAATTATACCCCAGAATGTTCGAATCACATACATGGTCAGCAGTCCAAAGAACATTGTGATGGCTCCCTATATCATAGCGGGTCAGAATCACGGAACAGAAGCTCGGATTATCTGAATGCACCTCAATATAGAACAACCTGGAAGTAGATCGATTAGCCGCGTAAACAGTACTAGGACTATTGCGTCACATACCATCTCCATGCTGCAATCCCCAGCTTCCCTTCCATAGTTCCCAGAATACCAGCTGCTATGAGCTGATAAGGAATAAGAGCTCAGAATCTCATACGCTGAGAGAGCACGTACACTTCCAAATGCATTTGATATCAACAAGCCGACGTAGAAAACGGCTGAACGCAATGCCAGTTCCTGTGAGTGAGGGGAATAAGAAGACGAAAAGAGGAAGAGGCCATCGAACCCACCCTTTTGGTGTACCACCTCGACAACAGGTACATGCATCCAGGATAGAAGGCTGCCTGCCACAAACGCACTGAGTCAAGGTGCAACGGAGAGTGAAAATGCATTACCTCAGGAAGCCCTATGAAGAGACGGCAAGCCATGACACCAGCAAAATTTGTCGTGACCTATGGTAAAATGTCAATGAGTTGGAAGCAGGGCTAGTAAGAACGTCCGACGAACTCCAGTCAATGCACTTGTCAAACCCCATGCAACAACACAGGCACCAATGAAAAGAGATGGCCTTCATTACCACAACGCGAGAGGATTCAGTCCGTGGGACGCTAGGCCCTATGACTGACACTGACCTTGAAAAGTACCCCAACATCTACGACAACTTTGAGAACGAGCGCACACAACAGAGCATGAGGAGACGCACCATATTGGAAGGGATTTGTGAAGGGCAGTAGGAGGCGTATAGAGCAGCGAGAGTTGTCGCATACTGAACGTCTGTGACAATGTCAATGGATGCAAGACTGACTGCGTATTAGTTTACCTGTCATGTGGAGATCTGTTTCTAAACCTTTCAAACGAGCAGCAGTAATAGCAACACGCTATGCACGAAGAATGTTAAATCAAGAGAGCGTCAAATGATAGTAATACTTACGTCGATATAGTTCATCACATATATGATGACGACAGTAGGCATCAGCCTTAGATCGAGTTTGCGGACGAGATGCCGTTCTGCCGCCTTCCGGTTTTCTTCCCTTAGTAGCACGAAGTCATCGCCCTCTGAAGGGACTACGGCGGTGTCTGTGAACGACTCTGACTTCTTCTCCTTGAGAGACATCCTGCTTGTTGTGAAGAGGGTGCCGTGGTGCAATAGTGAGGACAAATGAACCACCCCACCTCGCTAGATGCTCAAGAAGCTTTAAATACTCTGCACGCATCAGTTATGACCCCTTGCCCCATGGCCGGCGCGACCATGTCCCGGGGGGGTCAAGCCTGTTGAACCCGAAAATTGGGTGATCTAAAGATCCAAATGAAAATAGCTGGAACGGATGCCCAGGAGCTCGAAGCCGGTCTATACCCCGCAACGTCAATCACCTAACCGCAGCTGACAGGACTAGGCAGGACTAACCACACTAGCAAGAGAGACTTCTGGGATGGGTATCATTGCAACAGGCTCATTGACTGTAGTTGCAGTGATGATCAGATGATAGGAGCGGGATTATCATCCGAGTTGGAGAGCCCAGAAGATGATCTTCTCGACGGAAGCATACATCATTCAGGGGTAGGGCTCCTTCGACTATCGACTTGGATTGTGTCAAGGGGCAGACATGCACGGAAGCTTTCGGATCTTTTCATCTGTCGTTGTCAGTGTCACAAGACCAAAAACTGATCATCCCATCTGGATAGCCGGGTTCAGTGACTTGGGTTGTTTGACTGAATTGGGCTTGAAAACAAAATCTGACCAGTTGGTCGTTGCATATCTGTCACGGTAACCTTGTCAGCGCTTGGGTTGGTCGACATATGCCATATTGAGATTGGAACGAGCATTACGAACTTTAATGGAGTGTTTGCAGTCACGTACGCGGTATACAGGCCCACACACCCGTAAATTGTCACCAAAGGGAACAACCCAATGACGGCGCGGACTTCCACGGTAAAATCTTGAGAGCATGTACACAACGAATGCATCCGATGGAGAGGACATAACGCCAGATCTGTCAGTGGGGAACTGTCAGATCACGCGGGGATGGGAAGATTGACAGATTTGGGAACGTGTACGTTACGTCCTTCAACGAATCGGAGGAAAGCGAGGGAAAGTACGCTATGCATCGTACCAATTCTTCCCGAGGACGCGAATTTGTTTTCTGGCAGTATCAGACAATATCAGAAGCTGACTCTTGCCAATTCGATTTCCACGCCTCCGAACGCGAGGCCCAAAGCTAGCCACTGGCGCTGGATTGCCTTCCTCCAGTGAATGATTTGGATGCTAGCGCCAGAATTGAAATGCTGAAACAAATGGTCAAATTGAGTGTCACTGGCACGGCTGCCAGCCCGGGGTAAAACGCGGGGTAAACATTGGTGAACATGAAAGGTCACATACACAGTTACGGAGTTCCGGTACGCTAGGGTATTTGTTTATTCGAAGGGCACCTACACATGACCGGGCAGTCTTGTCAACACAGTGACTTTCATCTGCCCTTGGGGTGGGCAGTTTCTGCTGTCAGCGGTCGGATTCGGACCGACTTAGGGCGATGTCACCAGAAATTTGGTCTGGTGACCAGATTCTTCATCAACAACGTCACGTGTTTTATATGGCGAATTGCGAGATGAGGATTGTATTGATGCAGCTGACACTGGACAGTGAGCAGTTCCCCTTGGAACATCCAACTAATACAGATACCGGAAACCCATTCTACGTCTAACGGCTTCATCGAAGGTAATCCCCTCCAGTTTCGCAGCTTCCTCGATCCGTTCACGTTCGGCTCCATGCATAAGATCCACCTCCGCTTTCTCCATACGTTTGTTCTCCCGAACGAGCAACATTCGAACCACTGTTGTCACATCCATTTAGCGCACAAATCGCCTTAGAGTGAAGTATGACCCTACCGAAACTGAGGAAGCTCGCAAAGGCGAGGGCACATAAAGCAATAATCATGGACTGGTGATACTGGGGACCCCAGTTTGTCTGCCAAATATAAGATCCCATCCTTGGAAAATCATATCAGGGCTCCGCATTCAGTGCGAGTGGCTTGGCTGAAACGACATACAAATTTCCAAGATTTCCAAACCCATTTACCAAGCCAATTGCTGCAGAGCGTTTGGCTGGAGGCCGAGGAACAGCATTGGCAACCCACACCAATGTAAGTGTGAATCCTGGCAGCGTTTTCAATGAGAAGGAACCGGGGGATGAGGAAACTCTTACCACAGTATCCACTTGTCATGAGGAACAGGGAAAAATATCGGCCCCCGGTGCTCATAGTCGAAAGGGATATGATATATCCTACTATGACCACCCACCACCAGGCGGTCTGGTGGAAGAAACGTTCGCCGGTGATGTCTGGATTCCCGAAAATTTCAGCCCTCTGTCTTATACAACTAAGAAAATAACAAGTTACCAGCATGACGCGCATTAATGATGGTCGAAATGGCCGAAAAGACCCACGGTGGGCTAATGGCTTGCAGTCAGGGACTGATCAAAACCAGAAGGGCTGAAAACAGCTTACGCCGCCATCAAGAGGGTGATTGTTGTGGAGTAGCCGAGGGTCGCAGTAAGTCTAGGTGACATTATTAATATTCCAGATTCAGCGAATCTCGCGCGTTCCCACTTACGTCGGGAAGAAGTTGACGAAGCTAAGGCCCAGAAGCTGGGAACAACACATGAGCATAAAAATGGGAACTTTGGGATCTTTCAGGGCCAGGATGAGTCCTTCGAAAACGCTGTAGGCATAAATTGGAACAGGAAAGGTTCGAGGCACATGGAGTCAACGTACGATGCTTGCTGGGAATCTTGGTCAGCCTCTCCTGCATCTTCTGCAAGACGGACTTGCGCCAAGTGTCTCTCCGCGGCAGTCAGCCACTTGGTGTTGTGAGGCTACCGAAGACAACTGGTTAGCGAGGGGCTAAGTGTATAGCCTCCCAGGCTTGAGACACGCACATAGTCAGGGAGTAGCCACCTATGATCACTGAATAAACAAAATGAATAGAGTAATAGCGGCGGAACTTACATGGCCATGAAGCCGATGAACATAGTGATCGCTCCCTCAATGTAGAAGAGCCTAGATCAAACAGCCATAAACGGTACATTCGAGATCAATGAATCAGCAACGCACCATCTCCATGCCGCAATGCCCATCATCCCGTTCATGTTTCCAAGAATACCAGCAGCCCATAGCTGTGTGAGACCGAGGATTCAGTAGTTGAAGAGTGGACCGATAGAACACGGAGAGGCTCACACTTCCAAAAGCATTTGAGATTAGCAATCCGGCATAGAGAATAGCAGATCGGAAGGCCAGTTCCTATTTTGAAAATGACCTATTATTATCTCGCGGATTTCGTGTGAAAGAAACAGACCTTTCGTGTGTACCACCGTGACAAAAGATAGATGGCACCGGGGTAGAATGCTGCCTGTGTTCACATTCAGGCTGTTAACAGATAGTTTCGTCCCCCTGAATCTTAGACCTACCTCAGGAAGTCCAATGAAAACACGGCAAGCCATCACTCCGCCAAAATTACGCGTCACCCCGGTGAGGGCACTTGTCAAACCCCAGAGAACGACACAGGTACCAATGTAGAACGTGGGTCTGCAGTAGTTCTTCGAGATGCAACCAAGCAAGGCTCAGTTAGATCTGGCTTACCTTGAGACATAGTTCAGAGCCTTGAAACGACTTCAGATGTACTGCAAAAGTGAAAGATGCGAAAGCACCCACCATATTAGAGGGGATCTGAGCGGGGCAATAGGAGGCATACAAGATTGCTACGACTGTATAGTACTGCACGTCTATTTTGCTGTAAGCGGCCTGAACTCGCAGACAACCAGGAACGAACCGGATAAGCCCAAGTCCGTCTGTAGACCTTTCAACCTAGCGGCCGTGATCGCAACTCGCTGCAGAGTAGAGCATAACTCAACCAAATTAACAAGCGACGCAGCAAATTCGCGACGTACGTCAATGTAGTTCATCAAGAAGATGATCACAATTGTGGGCAGCAATCGAAAATCAAGTTTCCGAACTAGCTGCCTTTCCGCAGTGCGTCGTGCTTCTGCTTGTAGCATTTCATGGTCGCCAGTTACGCTGGCAATGGCGCCACTGTCTTCCTCGTAGGACTCGGGTTTCTTCTCGAGATCAGTGGACATGACGGAGCGAGAGGATCCTAGGACAAGTGCCCAATCTCATGACTGGGCTATAAGGAACATCGAACCAGGGTATTCGTAACCCACTGTCACTCGTGACCTGGAGGATTGTACTGGTTACTGTAATGGGACGCAAAGTCTTCCCACACCGAGCGCAACGCTGGAACATGTCAGTCCGATTGATGTATTCATTGATATGGCACCTGAATGTCCCATTACGGCTTTGTCGTATCGGACGCCCGCGACGAGGGAAAACTAGAGGTCCCAATGAAGGCGGAATGAGCAAGTGAGGCGAGGGTGGCTCCCTGGTGGGTTCGCGGAGTTGGACATGGCACGTTGGAACTTTGTTCGCATGTACATGTGATCGACCGCATCGCTACCCCGCAGTAGATATGACGAGTTCCTGGGACCCCAGAGTTATTTGAATGCCGCCATGAACTTCTTCCTGTGTAACTTGGAGCCGAGTAACAGCGATATGATACCTTGGGAATTCTATGGCTAGCATGACCTCACGAAAATGATGAAAGGAACGGTCTTGGAGTGGTTTCCTCAAATGGAAGAGCATGAGAAATAGACGCCCGTCGCTGCCACCCGATGGGAAAACCTGGACAGTGTTGCATAAATCAAGAACGTGAATGTACCTGAAACGTTACGTGTTACAGATCATGCATGCCTCTACGGAAGCGCTCAGCGCTCAACGATAGCACTGGGAGTGTTGCTCGATGCTCTACAAAGGGACCTATATTATAAAGATATTATCTTCCAACAAAGGCGCAGGATAATGTATTTACCTTGTTCTCGACACGTGCCGTGTTGGAACATTGACCGATGCGTGCAGTCCACAGCATTCTCAGGCTCTCCACAATTGGCGTGAGATATCCCTGTGACAGTGAGACCACCAACAGCCCCAAGTCTTTGAAGAGTCGTTGAAATGAAACAAATGGTCAATACAACCCAGTGGTTTATGGACACTTACGCATGTCCATAGGAAATGTTTTGATTGGTGGAAAATCAATCGGCAAGGCAGGTGCGCAATCCTGACCTGACCTAAACCAAAATGGTCCACCGGGAATCGGAGGATTGACGATGCCAGGGCACACTTGCTGAATACTATGTATTCAAGGCGAGTGGATTTCATTGGCTAAAACCAGCATGGCCCCAGTCCCCACTCAAACAAATGCGCCCTGAAATCCATCCCTGTCCCGTGGGGAGGCTCGGGGAATTCAGGACGTATCGAATCTCGGCAGAGTCGGGCAGAAATTAGAAACATGCATGATTCGGGAAGACATCGATTATACTGTCTCAGGAGACTCTACTGCAACCGAATAGGTCTTCGAAACGACGTTAGTGATCCTATTCAAGGTATTTCGAGATATTTCAAGATATTTCACGTTTCACTGTCATCGATTTGACGTTTGTCGCTTCGACGTGACTAGCATACTTGGCAACCTTTGATCAATAGTTGGCTGAAGTGCTCGTATACAATCATCGATCCGCGGAGAACAAAAATGCCTCAGCATAATAATCTGTCACCCGCGGAAGCATTTAGACAACTGCCACACAAGGTTCGACAAGACGTCGGGAAAGAGTCTTCTTACACAAAATTGCACTCCAACGTCGCAACCCCCACCATCTCAGGGGAAATCACGGAATCACTCCTCTTGTCCTGGCTCGGGCAAAATCGGAGGAAGGGGTGCCCCTGACTAATGGTGAGGCAGGGTACAACGTGGGGATGAATCCGATCTCACCCATGGAGTGGTGAACAGACGAATCAGTAACTGAGGTTGAGTTGTCGGTTGTGGTAGTGTTCCCCGAGTTACTGATGGTGGTGTGGTTGCTGTTATCGGTGATAGTCTGATTCCCAGTAATGTCATAGAAATGACCGTCAGAGGCATTTACATTGGAAGCATTCTGGAAGAAAGGCATGGTACGACTAGGGATGTACTTGATGGTATTGATTATAGATACCTTGGAATATTCTCGATGGATGGGGATCGGATTAGGTCAAAACAGAAACAAATAGCTTAACCACACAGACTTCGACACAGCCACAGCAGCACAACGATGACCACAACCACCATCATCTCCCCCACCACCCGCCCCTCGAAATCAGCATTCTTCATGGCGCGCAAGGCCACTCGTAAAGTGCCCCAAGGTAGGGCACGATCTACAACTCCAACACACCATTTGACTGCAGTCAAGCAGCCATCTGTTAGGATAGCACGCTCAAGGCGTCAACACAAGCAAAAGTACCACCAACATCAGCGAAGACGACTGGCCTTTGCTGCTCAACGCGAGAAACGTTCAGTATGGGCCGAAATTGCCCATGACACTCAGCGGATCGTCTTCGGAGACGGCAAGTACGTCGTAGACGCCGCCACCAATTCCCATCCCTGCACTTCCCCATCTCCTTTCCAGTATTCCAAGCCGATGCCGGTCGTCAATTCCATGCAAGATCCATCGTCAACCATCATGCAGACTCGTTACGACATCTCTCCCCAGCTTGTCGTCAGCAAGCAAGGGACCACGTTTTACCCACATTACTCACCTGATCTAACTAACTGGCGTGGGTTCGGGGCGCCTTCTTCCGACGCAACCCCCAGTAACATTCGATTCGTGGCCAATTCCACCCTCACTGCGGCAAGGTATCTGATTACCGAAAGCCCTCAATTCATGAGGCAATATCCTAATGCATTTCCTACTTGTTCCGTGGGTATCCTATCCTTTGCATCTGCTAAGCGACCAGGTGGTGGGTTCTTGCATGGAGGCGACGAGCAAGAGGAAACCATCGCACGTTCTACATCACTTGTAGCTAACTTACGCTCTGAACATGCAAAGGAATTCTATCGTACCCATCGGAAATTTCTGGACGTCGATGGTGCAGGTCTTCATGACCACTCTATGGTCTATAGCCCCGGTGTTGTCGCTTTCCGTAGAGACGACGATGACGATATCGTCGTCGACCAGGCACCATCGTGTTCTAGCTCAACCATCCCACCCTATCTTATCAATGTGCTCTCAAGTGTACCCGTGAATGCTGCGGCTATTCGTCAAAATTATCACATTACGTCTGCCGATGCTCACGTCTTCGAGGATGGTATCCGCAGCACGATGCGTGATCGGATGGCTCGTGCGTTGCGCATCTTCGAATTGCGTGGCGATCGCGCTCTCGTGCTTGGTGCCTTCGGGTGTGGTTCCAACCAGAATAGAGTTGAGATGGTTGCTGAACTTTGGGCGGAGCTGTTAGTTTGTGGGAGGCGGGAAGGAACAGAGGGAGGAAAAGAGGAAACACAGCCGGCCAAGTTTGCAGGTGTCTTTGAAGAGATTGTTTTTGCAGTTCCCGGCAAGTTATTTACACCGTTCAAACACGCCTTCGAGATGAAGGTGTTTGAGATGGAGCTCATCAAGGCTGCTAGTGAGTAGATGATGGCTGCTTGCCGTTTTTTCACAAGTTCTGATGGCTTCTAGGTCGATAGCGTTTATCGGATACGTATGTTGTTTTTGTTCTAGTCTCTCTGCCATGTACCATGTCCTGCGTGAGGCCCTTGAAGGGTCTACAATTTCGTCTTTCTAACTTGGATTATATGTAGATCATGAAATAATAATGAGTGTATCTGTATCTTGATCATATGCAGCGAGCGAACAGCAAGCGCTATTATTATCCACCCCAAGCTATATAGACTAACCATGATGCCACAAGGTCGATACTATCTACTGTTCTTCATTCGCCCACAATGCCCGCGCTCCCAAAGATAATGATATGTGGTAGGTCTCAAAGACGTGCTGATGTACCCTGTGGATTAACTATGGATATTACCATGCAGGCAACCCGAGGTGGGTCGATGAAGAGATAACTGAGCTTTTCAGCGGGATCGCTGAAGTAGTCGTGCGTCGGCATCGTCTCAACAAGTCCCTTCGTACAACATTTTATAATCTGGTTTTGTGCAGGTCGACGATGCACTCGACCGCGCTGAGTTCTTCTCCCGCTTCCAACCTGGTGGGCCATACGAAGGGACTGTCGGGATCTACCGACGAAACATATCCGCTGCACGCATTGGCATTTATGATAAAGATCTCATCGGAGGTCTTCCTCCCACTATCGGATGGATCGCCCATAACGGTGCGGGATACGACCTCGTCGACGTTCACGCCTGCAAAGCGAAGGGTATCCGCGTATCAAACACCCCCGGCGCTGTCGACGACGCCACTGCTACCACAGCCTTCTACCTCCTCATATCCTGTTTCCGACATTTTTCATGGGGAGAACGATCGCTTCGGGCGGGGACGTGGAAGAAACCGATTTCGTCCACGTTGACGCATGATTTGACGGGCCATACGATTGGGATTCTAGGACTTGGAGGGATTGGTTTGCGACTTGCGTATCTGGTGCATGCGTTCCCGATGCGCGTGTTGTATTATTCTCGTCATCAGAATCCGGAGGCACCGGGGTGGTGTGAGTATGTGGGGAGTATGAACGAACTTTGTGAGCGTTCGGACGTGTTGAGCATTCATGTGCCTTTGAAAGAGGATACGAAGAATCTCGTTGGGGAGACACAGATTAGAAAGATGAAGAGGGGGAGTGTCATCGTTAATACTGCGAGGGGAAAGGTCTTGGATGAAGAAGCTGTCATTCGTGCTCTCGAAGATGGACATGTGAGTGGTACCCTCGCAATGCCGCGTCGTTCTTATTTCATACGATACAGTTGGCGTCGGTCGGGCTGGATGTCTTCCCTGATGAACCCCAAGTAAATCCTCGATTGCTCGAGTTCCCGCAGAATACTTTGTTGCCCCATGTTGGGACGCGCACTCAGGACACGGAGAGGAAGATGGAGGTCCGCGCCCTGACCAACTTGAGGGATTTCTTGCTTCATGGGTCAGGAAAAGACATGGTACCAGAGCTTAGGTGATGATTCCATCTGTGCGAGATGTCTTACTGGATCAGTAAGGGATACCATTCTTCGATATTATGATGATCCCCGCTGTTCGCATTCGCATACCTACCTGCATATGTACTTTGTCTAAAATCAACCAGAAAACTTTCTTCCTTACTCCGAGTTCCAAGTGGGGCAACCTTTCACACGATACGGACCGAACCACCAAACTTAAAGTGATCGTGCGACACATCCTGCTGATCACCTGGCGGTTACCCGTGCCGGACATTCCGGACAGCCCGAGTGGGTGTGATAGTCTGGTCAGATTTCAAGGCAAACCTAAGTTTACCAACTATACCATCCACCATTTTATCCCTTCTTTTCATTGTCTCGAGAGTATTCGAATTTTCATATTATCAAGATGGCACGCCAACCTCGTATCATGCTTTGTGGTAAGATGAGATAACAGGTCGGGCATTATGACCTCTGACGGTTCGTGTTCTCCGTAGGCAACATCGTTTGGGCACACGAAGAGGTTAAACAGCTCTTCGATGGCCTCGCCGACGTTGTAGTACGTACCGATTCCCATCGATGGTGAAATCCCACCTTCTGACACCCCACCAATGTATAGTTGATGGATGACCAGAACCGTGCCGATTTCCTCGCAGGCTTGAAGCCAGGAGGAAAGTACGACGGCACGGTCGGTATCTACCGTCACAACACCTCTGCTGACCGCATCGGCGTCTTCGACAAAGAGATCGTCGGTGCGCTCGCTGCGACAGGTACCGTCAAATGGATCGCCCACAACGGTGCTGGGTACGATCAAATCGACATCCTCGAATGTGCTGCCAAAGGTTCGTTTTCATCCACTCCAAAGGTTCCATCCACCCCCTTTTTCTCATCGAATCTTTGAACTTCTCGTTCAGGTATCAGCGTGTCTAATACCCCAGGTGCTGTCGACGACGCCACAGCAACCACCGCACTCTACCTCATCATCTCCTGCCTTCGTCATTTCTCTAAAGCCGAACGTTCCCTTTACGCCGGTACATGGAAAAGCTCTGTATCCTCTCGTGACACACACGATCTCACTGGCCGCACCCTCGGTATCCTCGGACTCGGTGGTATCGGTCTCCGTCTCGCACACCTCGTCCACGCCTTCCCCATGCGCGTCATCTACTACAACAGACACAAAGTCGCCGATGCACCCGAATGGTGTGAGTATGTGAGCAGTATGGAAGAGCTATGTCAACAATCGGACGTGTTGAGCGTACATGTGCCATTGCGAGAGGAGACAGTGCATCTCGTGAGTGAGAAACAGATCAGGGCATTGAAGAGGGGGAGTATCATTGTCAATACTGCACGAGGAAAGGTGATTGATGAGGAGGCCATGATTAGGGCTTTGGAGGACGGTCACGTGGGTGTTTTTCACGCCCTTTTTTGATTTCCTGTCTAAAACTGAGCGTTGGTTGCTGTGTAGCTGTCCTCCGTCGGGCTCGACGTATACCCCAATGAGCCTGCGGTGAACCCCCGTTTGCTCACGTTTCCTCAAAACTGTTTGCTACCCCATATGGGTACGGAGAACCAAGACTCTCAACGTCATATGGAGGTCCGCGCACTCACTAACCTGAGGGATTTCCTCATCAAAGGCACAGGCAAGGACTTGGTGCCGGAGATGCGAAGCAGACTGTAAATTAAATAACATGACGTACGAATAGACGAAAGAAGTTCACCCTCACTCTTCAATGGGTTGATTCTTAGCGATCTCGCTTTGAGGAAAGTCAAGAGATCCATAGATTCCGTGATTGGGATGAGGTATATAGGCGGGAAGATGCGCAATATTTGGTATGAAAGTATAACAGGGTATACCCCGACCAATGATTGGTATCGAAATGATCATAGCTTCGCGCGTGGTGTCATTTGTCCGTGTCCAACCTCACTCTTGGCCCTTTCGCGAAGTTCCCGACGCAGGATCTTACCAGAAGCGCTAAATAAATCGACAACATGCGGTCAGATCAGACTATTCAAGGTCTCATAAGTCCCTCTTACCTCTTTGGAATTTGAGGGATGATGATGACACCACCACGCAACTTCTTGTGAGCAGCGGAACGTGCTGCGGCCCATTCCTGAACCTTCAATGCAAATGGCACAACCTCCCGTTCAGGGATTTGACGGGCAGGCACAATATACGCTCTGGTGGTGGAAACACGACTTCAGATGGGTGAAGCCGAGAAATGGAGAGAGAAGCCAGCACCTTGGAAGTTCGGTGGCTTCTTCCTTGCTCTCTACTCCAACAACACCAGCATCAGCTATGTCTGGATGCTGGAGGAGAAGAGATTCGAGCTCGGCAGGGGGTACTGATGAATGTAACTCATGAGCTACGTCACGTGAGCTGGCGGATCAATACTACACACCTTGGAAACCCTGTGATGAGAGATAGTGAGCACAGTACCAGGTATTGAATCCGCTAAGCTCATCAACTAACCTTGTACTTGATGAGTTCCTTGCGTCTATCGATGATAGTGAGGAATCCCTGCGAATCACTGATGGCGATATCCCCAGTCTTGAACCACCCATCAGGAGTAATGGACGACGCAGTAGCAGTAGGGTTGTTGAGGTATCCCTATCGTGATCAAGGATGAGTGGTTTCAAAAGTCAACTCAGTGAAAACACACTTTCATAATGGTCGGCCCTCTAACCCACATCTCACCAGCACCTGGAATCTCAGTAATAACCTACAAACACCCACCATTGAACACTGCTAATGGGAAATAAAGTGCATGCTTACCTCTCCTGCATCCTCGCGAACCAGTCGAACCTCCAAGTTTGGCAGGATAGGGCCTACCGAACCGATTTTCGAGCTGGCATATTCCGGAGGTAACAATGACATTGTTGGGGAAGTCTCCGTGAGGCCGTATGCTGAAGGCGGCAACGGCGTAAGCATGGGATGCATGGAAATGGATCAGCTTACAGACCTTGCGAAACGGCGGCGGTGGCACCGACTGAATCAAGACGCTTCCTTACGGTTGCAACGAGGTCGGCACCCAAAGGTGCAGCGCCTGAGTACATCACGCGAACCGAGGTCATATCGTACTTGTCAAGAGCTGTCAGCCAAAGAGTCAGCTAACGAATACAAGCGAAGAACAGTGCCAGAAGGATTGGGATCGTTTGCAAAGAAGCAAAAAAGAACTGGCGTCATGAACAGATACCAAGACAGAACCACTCACCTTCGTGACGCGCGAATACCACCAACATCGGGGGAACGACTAGAACCGTCGTCGCCCTGTACCTGTCTATGGCCTCGCAGAACTTCATCGGATCAAATCCGGCTATAACGACAGTCGGACAGCAAAGAGCAAGTGGAAAGAGCACAAGTTTGATCGCTCCGTAGATATGGTAGTAGGGTAGGCATCCGAAGAAGACATCTGGTTGTTTGCCTCCTTTACCCTTGGGCAGCGAGGGCGTGAGGCATGGCGTGGATTTGGGCCAGGCAGGCTTTGCAATTTCGATGAGGGACGTCAAATTGTAGTGTGTCGTCTCAACGCCTTTGGGCTTGCCCGTTGTTCCAGATGAATAACAAAGGTACACGGTCTCGTTTGATCGATCGCTATCGAAACTCACTTCTTGAGAAAGTTCTCCACGACCGATCAAACTGTCGAGTCGAGTCAGGTTTGACAGGCCGCCCGACACGGCGTCTGGAACTCCGGTCAACCACTGCGAGGTAGCCAAGACCACCCTCGAACGAATCTCGGCATCGGTGCAACCCAATGATTTCAGCATGTCCTGGACTACATTCACAAGCGTGGGATGGACGAAGATGAGATGGGCGCCTGCATCAGTATATTGGTGTCGAAGCTCGTTGGCTGTGTAGCCGCTGTTAGCTAGTGTAGCACGGAAACCAGCGGCGGCCGTGCCGTGTAACATGACAGGCCAGACGATGCTATTTGGGGAGAATATGAGAATCGTGGGTGCCAGTGTCGCATCTTTGAAACGCGTGAGTGGTGCAGGGAGGTTTTGTAGGGAATAGGCGAACTGGAGGGCGTATGAACGGAGGGTACCACGGGAGATGGTTGTTCCGGTAGCAGCATCGATGAAGGCTGGGGAAGTAGCGGGGAAGCCTCCAACGAGACCTGGGGAATCTGGGGAAGTCCCGAGGAGATGTGTGAAAATTGACCTTCGGAACAACTGAGGCACAGAGGGATATGGGGAGGTTACAGTGATATGGTTCATGATGGGGACGTTGACAATACAGCGGCGGGCAGACAGAAATCAACGACCGGCTCAAACTGCAAGCTTGTATTTAAGTACAAGGATTAATTCACAAGCTTGCCCTGGCTATTCAGTTGAGGTCGGTAGCTTTGCCGGTCGTTGGCAGGTTACGTTTCAGTCCCGATGTCAGGCACGGATCACCGATGCGAAACAAATGAATTGTAGCTCTGCGATGGATCATGGACATTCAGCTGCAGTGCACCGCAGAGCACATAACGCATGTCGCTGGTTGGTACTAGGTGCAGGTTGTTCCCAACGAAAACGGAGCTGTGAATTGATGGGACCATTGTGCCAACTTGACGGTACTCCAAGCTTACATCTTTAACTTTAATGTTGACTCGGATGCCTTGCTATTGATCGGAACCAGATATTTAACTCGTCACGCACTAGAGGAGTGCTGAAGTAGCGAAGAGATAAGTCAGTAGGACACTCGAGGTTACCATCCATTTGAAGCGGGGCCGATGGAAATCAGATGACAAGGGCATTGTCCCTCGGGCCAAGCTTGGGCCAAAGTCTAATCTAATCTTATCACTGGCATCACTGGCTGGCAGCACCGATGTTCCATGTGCAAGTCCGGCTTGACATTCCTTTTTTTGCACAACCTGTATCACTTCAGTGCTGCTCTCGCGTGCTACCTAATCAACGGGCACCAAGACCGCGGCTCGCCAGCGTGGCAGTCGTAGAACAGTATAAGACTGATTTGACGGGCTTATAAAGTGAGATCTGTCTGTTGCACTATCTTACCGTCGGATAACATCGCAGAGATACCAGGTCACTCCAGCATCCAACCATGTCTCTATTCCTGTGCGTAGACTGTGGAGGATCAAAGACCTCCGCGGTCATTTGCAATCGCAAGGGTGATCTCCTAGGACGAGCCCTGGGAGGCCCATCCAACTTCTCATACATGTCCGCTGCCGACTTTGCAGTGGCAGTGCGTACCGCCGTATCTGGTGCACTCAAGACCGCGCTCTTCCCTCCTTCCACCGAACCCGTCACTCTCCCACCCAAGGAAGAACTCTTCGCTTCTGCATGGTTTGGCATCTCAGGCGTAGATTCTCCTGGTGCTGCACACAGTGCTGCCACCACTCTCAGCGCCCTCCTCAACATACCCATGGGCCCACGACTTATCGTCGCCAACGATACACACCTCCTTGCTGCTCCCCTTCGCTTGCACACGGATATATCCCACGCCGTCACCGTCATCGGAGGAACTGGATCCTGCGTTGTATCCTTCACCCAAGAACCGTCTGGTCTCCTCGCCGAACTCGCTCGAACAGGCGGTTGGGGCTGGATCCTCGGTGACGAGGGTGGAGGATTTCACGTCGGTCGCGAAACCATTCGAGAGATGATGCAGGATCTCGCATGCGAGTCTCTCGGGATGACGTCCATCCCTCGTAGCACCCTCAAACCCAAAGTCCTCGCTCGGTTCGGGATATCTGGAGAAGAGAACGCGGCGGAAATCTTGCACGTCGTGCATATTCCAGAGCCTAACGGGGCTGTCAATGGGACGGCGTCTAATGTTCCCTCGTACCTCCTTACTGCAAGGGAGAAACGCCTCTCTCAGCTTAGCCCGTTGGTCTTCGAGGCGGCGTTCAAGGAAGGAGATCAGTTTGCGATGAGGGTCTTGCGGAAAACAGCTGGAGAGTTGGCTGATCAGATCACGATGTTGTGTTTGGGTCCTGGAGAGGATCTCACCCTGAAGCCCAGAGGGGTGAAAGCTGAAGATGCCGTCATATGTTTCGGAGGTAGCTTGGTGGGTATCGCGGATTATAGGAACCTCGTATTGGACGAGTGCAAGAAGAGGGGGTCCGTATTCAGATACGTTGAATTCGTCGATGACGCTGCTGCTGTGGGAGCAGCTGGTGTGGCCGCGTTGGGGATTGGGGCAAAGGATTGAGTCGTTGAAATCTGATGTTGAGCTTGTGGTCATTGATTTATTGGTTTATTATGGGACAGAGCGGGAGACAACGAGAAGCACAGAGGTACTGAACTGATGTGGTGATATCCATAGGATGTAACAGGATGAACCCAGGTATAAATCGATATGAGAACAGGAAGCATAGTCATAGAAGATACGTAGGAGGACATAAGCATAGGGCAGAACGGGGAAGGGGTGATTAAATCCTAATGCGATCCATTTCTCCAACGGTACAACGCCTCCACTGGCAACTCTCCCTCACCGCAGCCTGTTCAAAGTTGATATCAAGGTGCTTGAACATCTCCTGTAGAACCGTGCGCCCATCTCCTGAGTAGCCGATTCGTCCACTCACCACATTGTCCCGACCACATGGTTGAATTCAGCAGAGTGCGACCGGGATGAACATGGGGACCGCTGATTTGTCCCAGGCATGATGTGAAGAGAGGAGGACAGATTCGAAATCGGTGCACGCTCTTCGATACCAGGACTCAGCAGGCACCGTTTCGTTCTGGAAGATGTTCGGCTCCTGCTAGTAATTTAAGTATCATACAAAAGATCAAAGATAAGGTCTAAGACAATGCGGGTTTTAGTCACGCTTCGACATGGCGAATGCAGACTCGAAGGTCACAGGCTCGCCCGGATGAGCGGTCGTACGCCAATTTCCGACAAAGTTCTGGCCACCGACAACATAGCCAGTGAAGATCCACACACCGAGAGTGTTTATACCAGGGGCCTACCATGATGCGTATGTCATATATGAAAGCCCCAACTTCTGATTGAAAGAAGGCTCACGGGAACACGGATGAGTGCAACAAGCCCATCCCACTCACGCACACGCCCGTAGAATTTGTAGTGATGCCAAGCTTGGCCATGGCGCAGGTCGGTCTGGAACCTTATAAATGAGAAACGCCGGACAGGTGGACGTTTGCGCACGACGCACCTCACCAACGAGGACGATATCGAGCACGCCATCACACTTGCGTTTGATGACGAGTTCGTTCACGTTGTTCGTAGTCATTTCCACGTCACCGTCGTTTTGGTCTTCCAGGACGTCGTCGTCTTCCGCCTCTTCCGTACCCTCCTCTGCCAAAACGTCATCCAAGATTTCGAGGTAACGAGCATCGTCTTGACGAAAGATCATCTCCGATGTTCCACGGTATTGGCACCCACGACAGTTGCTCTCGTCGTGTAAATCAGGGCCTCCTGGTACATATTCGTGATAAGCAGAGGTCCTATCCCGGGACGTGATGGTAAGGCCGTGCTATGTAATCCAACGTTCAGTGAAACATCGCCCCTTCGATATGGGACACGCACCGAAACCTCCTGGAATCTTGCTGAGCTACTGAACCAGGCGTTTTGGATGTCACCGGATGGCGATGGCTGATTGGGCTCAACATCCATACAATAATATTCACGAAGACGCATAAAAACAGGAGCGGCGGTGAGACCCACGCTCTGTTCGGTGAACGAAACAGGCATCTGAGAAGTTGTCATGATAGCTCCGCAGAGATCGTCATCAGGGCACTGTCGTATAGAGCAAGCATTGGGAATCTGGGTAACCAACCATCTTGGGTCGACGCACCAGCATTCGGCCATGCCAGAGACCACTGAGAAGACTCTTGGTATAGTGCGTGCGTTTGAGGGAAACCGGGTTGGAGATAGAATTACAGTCGGCGAGGCGGTTCCAGTCGTCGTCCCATCTGGTACTCGGAGCGATCCTAGCGAGCGCCTCCGGCTTGAGTTTGTCGTAGTCCTTGATCTCGTTCCACCACTCCCAGGTCGACCGGGGTACGAGCTTCGCCACCTTGTGGTCGTTGAGCTCCTGCACGTCTTCTTGTGTTGGGCCAACACTGTTTAAACCCAGCTGGGAAGCGTGCGTATGTGTCTCCGGGAGGTGAGGCGGGATGCTAACGGGATACACTTCTCTATGCGAAAAGTAAACTAGTTTAGCGGCAATGGAAGCGAGCGGGACACCGAGTTCGATGTTGGTGAGGTGGTAGAGAGACATCCACCGCGAAACACCATCACGATAGTGTGGGTAAGGACCATGAACAGTTAGGAATGAGTGAGGCGGTTGAGGAACGTTGAGTGAGAGGGGCAGAGTGTAATGCACATTCGGAGCGAAGTATGCTGCATACTGAAAAGTGGTACATATGAGGCATGCGATCCACTACATGGTGGACCCGATTTGGAACTTACGCGAACAGGCATGAGGACGAATGGCAGGATCAGTCGCGTCATTTGGGCACGCTCCGCGGGTGTTGCGGTTCTGAGACGATCTTCATGACAGACGGAGGCAATTGAACCGCGAGAATGGAGTGTGATGAACGGTAAACTTACCTTCAGTGCTGGTGAGCCAGAGAAGCCATAGTGCGAGGGAGTTGACCTCGTTTTCCGCTGGCCAACCATTAATGCTTTGTTCGTACAAACGTTCGCGAACAAATCGATCCACGAAATCAGGGAGACCGGCTGCGTCAAGTTGGCACCAGTTCTTTCCGTCGTTCTCCATCATCATCATAAAACAGGTCCAGAAGGTCTCTAGGATGTTATCTGCGAATATGTCACTCCGTCTGATACACTTTAGAGCATCATAGTATGCTCGGAGTTGCAGGCAGAGGCCAGATGCAGTGAGTTCACCTAATCTTCGGGCAGGTGCGGACCCGTCAAAGTTGGCACAGAACATATGAGCATACTTGAATTCAGCCAGAATGCGTTGCGCTGTCTGGATACAAGGGTGATTGCCTAGATGGTCCTCCAGAGCGAGTTGCATAGACTCTTCGACCATCCCGGTGGCACGTCCAATGGCGCCTATATCTCCACGCGTCACAAGATTGGCGAAGAAAGATAGTGCAAGGTCATAGAGGTACCGATCAAGGCGTGGGTCGTCCTCTGGGGTGAGCTCCACACTCTCTTCCACCAAGCCAATGGCTCGTTTTAAGTCCTCGGTGTCTCGAGAGACGCAAATACGAGCGAAGAGAGATAGCCCAAGGTTGTGGATGCGTTGAGCGCGATCCGGATGGTTTTCCGGAGTGAGCCTTAAGGCCTCTTCCTGCATCGTGATTTCCTGCTCGAGAGAGCAGGTGTTTTCAAGCTTTTCGAGACGAGTGAAGAGAGATAGCTCTAGGTTGTATGGATAGTTGTCTGGAGTGAGCTCGAAAGCTTGCCCTTGCTTTGTAATTGATCGCTCGAGGTCACGGATATCTCCGAGGTTTCGGAAACGAGTGCAGAGGGATAGGCCCAGGTTGTACAAGCGCTGAGCATGAGCTGGATGATTGTCTGGAGTGAGCTTTAAGGCGCTCCCCTGCTTCGTAATTGCTTGCTCGAGGTCGCGTATATCTTTAAGCTCTTCGAAACGAGTGAAGAGAGAGTGCCCCAGATTATGGAGGCACGCAGAGTATTCTGGATGATTCTCTGGAGTGAGCCTCTGGGCCTCCTCTTGCTGCGTAATTGCTCGCTCGAGGTCACAGATATCCCCGAGGTTTCGGAAACGACTGAAGAGAAATAGCCCCAGGTTGTGCAAGCGCTGAGGACGAGCTGGATGATTGTCCGAAGTGAGCTTTAGGGCATCCTCCTGCTTCGTAATCGCTTGCTCGAGGTCGCGTATATCTTTAAGCTCTTCGAAACGAGTAAAGAGACTGTGTCCCAGATTGTGGAGGCATGCAGAGTATTCTGGATGATTCTCCGGAATGAGCCTCTGGGCCTCCTCTTGCTGCGTAATTGCTCGCTCGAGGTCACAGATATCTCCGAGGTTTCGGAAACGAGTGAAGAGGAATAGCCCCAGGCTGTGCAGGCGCTGAGCACGGTTTTGCTGATTGTCCGGAGTGAGCTTTAAGGCTTCGTCTTGAGTTGCAATTGCCTGTTCGAGGTCACAGATGTCTTCAAGCTTCATGAAACGAGTATAAAGAGCCGCCCCAAGGTGACAGAGGTGAGAAACCCGATCTGGAGAGTGCTCGTGGACGAGCCGTAAAGCATCCTCCTCGCTCGAAATCGCTTGATCAAGATCAGCAACCCGACCACGGTCATGTTCTATTTCAAAACGTCGCTTCAAAGCGCGACTGAAGTTTGCTAGCCTGTAAGGCTGACCAAAATAGTCGCCAGCGTGGATTCGAACAGCCGCATCCAATTCGATGATCAACTCGTTGACTTCGGATAAGCTGCCGTGGGCCTCAGTCCTGACCCGCTTATATGTTTGAAAATCAAGGATTGCAGCTCGGTGCCAACGACTGCCCTCGGGGGAAGTCATCCTGACCTCAGCCATCAACCTCTTCAGTTCGTCGGCAAGGGACTCGTCCTGTGGCTGCTTCTGGTAGTGATATAACAGTGCTTTGCCAAGGCCTAGCAAGGTGGCAGCACGATCAGGATGAGGAGCACGACGCATCTCGAGTGCTTCGCGATAGAGGGAAATGGATTCAACGATTTCCCTGTCTATGCCGCTGACCTCAAATTCATGGAGTTTTACCCCAGCGAGGTTGAACAGCGCCGCAGGGCGACATTCATCATCAGAATGACATACGCGGATGGCGCATTCGAAATGTCGAGTGGCTCTCTTGAAGTCGTCTTCCTTGTACGAGTCATAGTAGGAGAGGAGAGCATCACGTCCCACGTCTGTCTCATGTGCCGTGGCCGAAAGCCTATCCCAGTTGACCTTGGTACAGTTTGTTGTGAGCAATGAAGCAACTCTCCGACAGCACAAGTCGCATACCTCGTGATTCTCATAACCAGAATAAGCCTCGAAATGAGGGTCATGCCTCCATTCCGCAGTAATCAGGAACGACGAACAGCCCCCCCTTGTTCCTAAAGAGAAATCGACAACTTTCGCGATCTGAGCACTAAAATAAGGATGCAGCACATCACGGTACACTTACGAGACGTACTACCATCCAGATCCCCCACCGTGATATTTGCCGTGCAGAGCGTTGATCCGTTTCCCAGCATCGGCTCGAACTCGAATGCAGCACAGAATGAAAGTTGGACCCTAATAGAAGGATCATTGGACCTTGACACGATGAGTACAGTACCGTAGTCGAGATTCAGAAATATCTCACAGAATGATCTCCTCGTCCCACTCCATAACACTTTCGGATGCCATTATAGGTCTAACCTTGGTCCGCCTTTGAGCACCATTACTCAACTGAAGAAGTACATAAAAGCCGGCGGCTACTTGACCAAGGCCAGCGACGACATTAATGTTATCAGCCCGGATTCCTGTGAGAGGTTGGTTACAAGCCATCAAAGCTACTTCAAATGATTCCGTACGTGAAATAACCATCCAGGGATTGTCAACCGAAGGCACATGGAATCCCACAAGGATAGGCGCCAGTCTAGTTGCGTCTCCACTAATCGTGACACACGTGCTTCTGTTCGAACACGGGGACTGGCTGGATGCAACTTTGTTCTCCAGCCAAACAACATCTAAAAAAATAGCAGCGCGCGGCCAAACATTCCAACGAATTACTCGCCATTGTCTGAAACCGAGGCGTATTTATCGCTTAAAACTTCCCAAACGTAGCGTTCATTCACGATGCCATCGTGTACCACTCTTTCCTGGAGCCCGGGTCAAAACAGATCTAGTCCAGGGACAGTAAGGCAAACCATTTTGAGTGCATTCATCCATTGCTTATCGTGAGTAACAGCTACATTGGCCTTGGGACTCTGACCGAAGAGGATCAGAGCAGAGCACCACCTGGACAATTACGCATACCTTATTCAGGAGGCAACGGTTGATGATATCAGAAGGGTGGAATGGCTGAGGGAGAGTTTGATCGTCGTATACGAGGAAGACCACTGAATGTTCGTACTGGGGATAAATAAGGTACATGTTCGTGATCTATTCGCCCATCTGTGTTATCAAATGCTGTGTAGTGATGTAACATAGACTCACGCTTGAGAGTAATGCGCTGCCAGAGCGCGTTGATAAAATCAAGGAGTAACATGGCGGATAGGCGAATGAAAGTGAGGAAGGTACTTGATGGGTGCTGCAACAACTCCACATAAGGGGTCGAAAGCCACCACCGCACTGTGACCTTGAACCCGGTGATGAAGACTGTTTGGTTGGGATTGCCGGTCTGGATGGGGCATGGGCCAGCACGCCAGTACATTGAGAAATTGGGGGCCCACTCGTGTATCTTGTCGTATTCGTCCCGCTGGATCGGTTGTTTAACAAGGATTTCTGCGTCATGCGGAGCATCACGAAACGAGCCGAGAGACCATGAACGAGCCTTGTGGAAACCGGTGATCAGGTAAACATTGTCCCTCCTTGCCTCTACACACCAGCTTTGGGCATGTTCGACGGCAATCTTGCGAAATCTTTCAAGTTCATCTTCATTCAGCTCGTGTCGAACGGCCCCGAATGGGAGGATGAGAATGGCACCAGAGGGTGAGGATGGGACGAATCTGTAAAGCGCCCTAGGCAAAGTCAACCAACAGTCACGATCGCTCTCCAGTAGCTGACGTCGGAAGATACCTTTCGTCGGGTTGCTCTGATGACATTTTCCTGATGTGAGGAGAGCCGATGAACTGGTTAGAAGATATTGAATCAGGCTTGACGTTGACATTGTCATCATCGAGTTGGATGGGCTCAAAGCCGGCGGGAGGGCGGTGTTTGCGATGGAGGACATGATTGGCAGAGTATCTTACGTTGAAAAGGACGCGAAACTCTCCGTAGCGGTCAACGTAGCCCACATCCCCAATCTGAAGTCCGTTCTCTTGATAGTGTTCAGGGAGATTACTGCTTGGTTCAGGAGTCCGGAGAGGATAACCGAATTCGGTTGGTAGGTGCTGTGCGT
>JBBPJZ010000156.1:0-32582 GCA_038089015.1 Chalciporus aff. trinitensis
GTCCCTTCGCCATCCTGTTTTGATGTCTGAAACTGCATTCTGTCGCGCACTGGATGAATATGCGGGGGCACAGTTCCGATTAGGGAGGTAGCCGTTTATGTGCTAGTCTACCAGGTAGCGCTTGCACTGCAGTGTATTCCCGATGGTGTCTGAGAGTACGTTGGCTCCACGTTGGCTCTCACAGCAATTTCGTCGCACAGCATATACTCCCCGACTTCTTCGGAGCCGCTGTCGTCGTTGCAGCAAGTATCAGTGGGAAAGGGTGTCGTACATGGAGGTGTGTCATTATGTGCGTTGTCCATGAGCATAGCATTGGCACCGGCAAATAAATTCTTCCGATCGCTCTTCCCTGGGCATGAGTTGATCAAACGATGTTGGCACAGCTGGGCGTAATCCGATCCAGCGTGCTTGGCCCGAAATGATCCCTCGGATGCAAAAGCGCTCCGAGGAAAAGAAACTAATTGAGAATCGGTATCTTGCAGAGAAACCGGAGTTGATCCAGAGAGCCAGCGATAGTTGAAACTGCATGATGATATCGACAGCGTCGGTGTTCTGATGCGGGCGGCAGTACATGATGCCCGTTCCTTCACACCATTGCGGTATGATATATGACCGCTCGGCGCTGACGGAACTTGTTTGATCAACAGCAGTGCTAGCATGATCAAGGCGCATTCTGACACACGTGTTTGGACGCTTGGACTGTTCGTCTGGTTCCTGCATAAATACAAACGTGTAAGTGACGCCTCCCTGAATATTTAGTGCCTGACCCTTAGACCTTGTGAACAACTCCACCATGTCCCCCATCGCTGCTTCTGCCCTCGATCTTGCCCAACTACCGACTGCTACAGACAAGACGCCAAACCTGCCGCTGAACTTGAAGACCAAGAAGAGGATCATTGTCTGCTGTGACGGGCAAGTACTGAGATTAGTCGACTCCGAGGAAACAGTGATCTGATTACACGCAGCACCTGGCAAGATGGGGTTGTCGTCAAAGACCGCTGGAGATATACCAACGTTCTCGTTAGTACTTAACTTCATCTCTGGTCACTGCATAGGGTTGACTGTGAGACATCCCATTCTCAGAAGCTCTCCCGTGCACTCAATCACCATGATGCCCGAGAGTACGCCATCCGCATTGACCCGAGCACTGCAAGTTGTTTCTGATACAACCCTAAACAGAGAGTTTCCGATACCCCAGATCGTGTTCTATCAGAGTGGTGTTGGTAGTTCACCAAACTTCTACTCGGAGTATATCCAAGGCGAGTGCGCCACTGGCAGTGCTGCAGCTGGACTTTAGCTTAACTACCCCACAGGAGCTACAGGAGCATCGTTAGGTGAATTCAAAAACCACTGTCTATGCTTGAGCTTACAGCAACTGCTTTGCAGTGGAGAAAGTGCAGGAGGCATATGCTTTCATCGCTCAGTGAGTTTATTCGCTCAAGTGACATCGCCATCTGGAGTCTGACTCGTCGTCAAGAAACTTTCACCCAGGAGATGAGGTAGTGCAATGAACTTGTCACGAAGAAAAAGGCTGATACACATCTTTAGATCTTCTTGTTTGGATTCTCCCGAGTGGGTTCATATGAACAAAATTAACCATGTTGCCACTAAAGTCCGAACAGGGCGCATATACCGCGCGTATGGTTGCTATGTTTATCGTAAGTTTCTCTTTCCGTTCCTATTACCTATCGGGGGCTCTGCTCATCCACTCCCACAGGGCGCTATCGGCGTTTTGGACAAGACCGATATGGATCACTTTGCAGATATTTTCGTCGCGTACCAAAAGATGGGGAAGTCAAATGACCCCGCTGGTGCGTTCGAGGCCTTTCATCCTGTGATATCCTCGGCCAAACATTCATCCTAGAAATTGCAACGTTACAAGCACAGCTCGCCCCTTGGACGTCCCCTACCTCTCGTGGAAAATCGAGAGCTAATTCCGATGAACATACCTTCTCAATCAAGTAAGTGCCTCGCTGTCCGGTGATGCCAATAATAACCCTTTATGAGATGCGTTGGAGTCTTCGACACTGTCGGATCCGTTGGGCTACCGGAAGAGATTACTCGCAAATCACCTTCAACCAGGTCGATTTTCGGTTTTCCAAACACGGAACTTGGCGAACATATCGAACGGGCGTATCAAGCCTTGGCCATCAATGAAACCAGACTTGATTTTGTAAGTATGTTTACAATCTCAGCAGATCTTTCGACCAAATCGGTATTCCTATTTTGATAGAGCTGTAATAAATTCGACCAAACGGAGGGTGGTCGTCGCAAAGGCCAAGCTCTGAAACAGGCAAGTCTTGATTGAATGACTAGATTCCAACTGACCTCGCTTTATAGTGCTGGTTTCTTGGTGCGTACAGCGTTTCTCTACTTGTTGACTAACTGATTACCGGGTCCTGCCACAGGCGAACATTCCGATGTCAGTATTGTGTATTCTGGGGAAACTCACGCCTGACAGTTTTTTAACAGATCGGAGGTGGCTGGCATGACCATGACCTATCCGACATAACGCTTACTTGGATGGTGGCCAACATCGGAGATATACTGTCCGTAGACTTGAAGTACATTGCATCCCTTCCCGACCCTGTCGATACTTGGGGAAAGCAACGTCCTCACGAGTGAGTTTATACTGTATCGATTATTCTGTTTTGCTGACAGCGGATAGTTCTCGCACAGGGATTTTTGCCTTAGCTCTAGCAAATACTCGCCAGCTCCCGACGAAAACGGATGAGATCACGCACGAAACGATTCATCCGTCCGTGCTCCAGCAGGCTCAGATGGTTCCGCAACTCCAAGAAATCATCCAGAAAAACCCGTTGTTGGTGTGCAGCCTACTTCCCTTGGAAGAGGAGATGAGGAAGAATTGGCCGTATATTCCTGGGAAGAACAGTCCACATGACTCCAAGGCGTCCCTGCAAGTGGAATCAGTTACCACAAATACCACCATGCTGCTGGGCGCGACGAAGGAAGTTGCTGTTGTTGGAGCACGGCTGGGGACAGAGATAATCAAGGAGGTTCAAACCCAAGTTATGATGAGCACAAGTGCTAATGGCGCCGTTGGTAAACAGTCATCTACTGCTTCTTGGCTGATGAGTCTCGCCCACGAAAGTCGTGTTGGAGCAGTTCTGAAGGAGATTGCCAAGTATTGACCGGATTCTTGACCGTCGGGCGACGACAGGTTCGAGTTGTATCACCTTATATATGTTGTAATATGTAAATACTTATGTCCTACCCCTTTGCATGCCACTTCCAGTGTTCAGGTATATCAGCTTTCCGATTTGCGTCTCATTCCCTTTCGAAAGGTAGTGTTATTGTAGTATTGTCCGGTGCGTGCCCCGAACGTAACAGTCTCTATCTACCAGATAAACGAAATCCAAAGCTGAGTAATTTATAGTACAATGGGTATCAAGCAAAGGTCAGAAAACGGGACTACATCCAAATAACAAGGATCAGATCATTGAAAATGACATGTGAAATATACCCTTAGATCACAGTTCTCCATCTCGTTTCGTGCCGCAAAGGGCCAGGACTTGCTCAGTTTCGTGTAGTACAGCTTTAACTACAAAAATCAAAAGCTCCGTGTCAATGTGTAGAACGGGTGGTAAAAAAATGCTTACCCTTGGCACGGTATTGACCATGCTTCTCCTCCAGTTGTTCATATCCCTGACGAAGTTTTTCCTCTTGGTCTCGGATAACTTCATCCTCACGTTGAAGCTTCTCCGCCTCCAGCTTGAGCTTTGATAGCGTCTGCGTAACGTTACAACGAAGGGCTTTCAAGCCAGCAAGGTCTTCTTCATATTTCCGGCAAATTTCACCCCATTCTGCATCTATTAAAGGCGTCAGGAAGAGGGGCATAGATGACAGAAAGGCACTTACCAGCACGCTCCACCTGTGCAGCCGCAGCGTGGTATTTGGTCATCTGCTGCGCCCAGTCACGATCCATGGCCCAAGACACGGTCTTCGTCGAGTAGGCCATGCTCATTCGAAGATCAGAGCTGTTACGCTTGAGGCTACTTCGCCTTCGCGGTCCGCCATCAGCGGCAGGATCGTCTTCTGACGGCGGCGAAGGGGTGCTGTCCTCAGCAGAAGAATCTCTGGGCCGTGGCTTCTCTCGGGTTACACTCTGAGGACGCGTCATGTCAACAGGGCTGTCGCATATTTCCATAAAGGCAGCCGATGTAGACCCTTGAAATGGAACCGGTATCGGGTCGGGTGAAATGATCGATAGGCGACCGAGGGACTCCACTTCGGAATGATCCTCAGCAACAGAACGATTACTATGAGTCGTACTGCGTTCTTGTGGGTCCTCGAGAATAGTATGCATAGAGCGCCTCGTTTCCTGGAGCCGCGCCTCTGAAGTAAATTCGCTGCTCGATTCGACCGACATGCTTTTCTGGTGATGAGAGGTGGAGACTTGGGCACGTTCTTGCACGTCTTTGGCCACGCGAGAAGACACGCTCTCCTGGTGACGAGTTGATGCATGTAGGCTGGCGTGTTCCTCGATGCGGGTTTCTTGGCCCCTGAACGCCATGGTGGTGCTGTCGATAACAGCGATAGGTTTCGCAGGCAAGGGGGGACTAGTCCTCTCTGAGTTGCTCGTAGAAGCACTAGGACGTCTGGACAGCGAGGAAGAGGTTTTGAGCGCTGCCTTTTCCGTTGACGATGACCGGCGATGACTGGAATGCGTAGATTGCATAGAGGAACGACGACTTGATACCGTATGGTGGTGTGGGACCATGTTTGCACAGCGATCGCAACAGAACGAGCCGCGTTGTCGGAGCGCATCAGAGGGAACCATTCTCTTCAGTGCGTCGGAGCCCTCCTGACGCTTAATCCACTTTTCCATTTCTTTGAGGCGAAAATCGGGTGGGGCATGGAGGGTAAGGAAAGGTATGCGAGTGCCTGGGTTACTTGACGAGTAGGATTTTGCGAGACGTTGGCATTTCCTGATCATACGGTCTTTGAGGTGACGGATGTCGAGGATGCGGGCCCATGACGCATCGCGTTGCTTTGCCAGCTCAGCTAACTCTGTCTTCAAGAGGAGAGAGTAGATCTGGGCGGTCCGAGGGGGAAGCAACACCTTAAACAGAGTTGGGGTGACCAGGAAATATGGGGAAAAAATAGAGATCACTGACTTTGAGCTCGTTCGGAGTATCTGTGCATTGAAGAAAACGCCAGCCGGACTTTTTGGTGAGTTCATCGAGGGGTTCAAGCTGGCCTCTGACAGGGCTAACTTGCAGGTAGTCTAGAGGAGGGAGGGCAGCAGAACTGGACGATGAATCGGGATGCATCTAGTGGGCAGAATACACGAGGAAGATTTATATAGGCATCAAGGGAGACACGAGCCGTCATGACTTTGCCGGGGTACATTAGCGAGTTGTTTGGACACCGTCCAACGTATACCAAAGCATTCAAATGTTCATTGTCTTGACTGGCTTGCGCACGAACAGAACGAGCCAACTGAATCGCAAACCCTTGTTTTACATGTCATTTAAATTCAATAGCAGCATCTCTGGATGGGTGGAATGGAGGGCAAGACTGGACCAGACTCAGCACTCAACGCTGGCACTCTCCATGTCAATGTCAATGAGTCTCAGCTCCTCTTAGAGGTCCTTTTTGAAGATATCAGTGCCTACGATGCTTTGGAATGCCTGTTCCGACTGTGAGGTGGTTGTGTGGGAATGACGAGGCACCGTGGCAAACTGGTAGCCGCCAATCCCTCGAGCTCGGGTTTCATAGTTCACCGTTCACCCCTTGCACGTCCGCTTCATATGTCGTCTGCGTTGGCGAGATACGAAGATTTCCTTGTCAACAATGTCTCGGCCATCTCAACCCTGGAATCCTCTCTGAGGTCTATAACCTGGTTCTTACCAGGGAGGTTCAAGGATGCGGAGCTTGCCTCCGAAACCCGTCAGTTCAATCACAGTTTATGCGCATTCTTGTGTAACCGGATACTGTTATGCAGTGTCCGCCATATTGAACGTCATGAGTCTCTATCATGACACGCTACTTGCGAAAATCGTGAGGAGTAATCCCAAGTGGAAACCTATCCTGCCTACACCTCTCCATACCAAGTACACAAGCGCATGGTCCGACAAGGATGCCTTCTACAAGTGGGCAGCCCGAGCACTTGAGCTCGTCAGGTTTACTCAACTGCTTATCGAAATGGGTATGAGACGCAAGTTTTCCAACCAAGCCAGATGGCGTGGTGTTGTCCTACTCGAGGCAGTAAAGTAAGTCCTCTGAAGTATTCCTGACCCCTCCTAACCTTCAGGGTGTTAGAGCAATACTTCGGTTTCTCCTTCTCAGGATTACTCGGAGACCACTTTTGACGCCCCCAATACCTGAACGCGACGTTGACCCTACCTCCTTACCTCCATCTTCGATCCATTCTTCTCCTACGCTCGCTCCTACCACCCCTTCCTCATCTCCACCCCCAACTCCAGACCACTTAAAGAACAACCGCATCCCCCTCCAGCCCAGTCCTGTGATGTTTGCCGCTCCTCCTCCTGGACGGGCTGACACGTCTGTGGAAGATTACCTCCTACCGAAAGCATTAACAACATCTTCTGTCAGACCTTCCTTACAACTCGTTCAACCTCTCATGTCAATCAAAGACTGGGTTTCCGAGACTATTTATATCCTCCGCCCTTTAATTTATGGTATGTGCTATCCTCTCGCCTTCTGATCACCCTCACCTCGACACGGTTTCAGTAATCATTTTGAACACTGGGAAGCACAAACACCGCGCTCTTGTGACGGCCTTTACCCTCGAGCTCCTAGCTCGTAACTTGCGTCGAAACCCATCTCCATCTGCAACTGTGGAACGGGACGAATATGCTCGTAGGGACCGAGACCTGGTTTGGTACATGCTTCGCGGTTTTGTTTGGGATTCGTATACACGGCAGGTTTCCCCCTCAACTGTACACACCACCTTTCTTACCTTCTCATTCTACCTTTAGGCCGAAGATTGAGTCAATCGCGGACAGCGTCGCCACCATGCCTATTGTCGGTGTTCTTAGCACAATCGTCAAGGACTGGATACCGCTTATCGACGAGTATTATTACTGTAGGTGGCATGCTAGTTTTCTCGTTTATTCGCCTGTGCTGATATCCGTCAGATACGGCTCTTTGAAACATGTGGTGAATCTTATATGTACTTTATCTGCTGATCATTGCTGCTCCCGCTTGGGACTGTTGGATATTTTACATCGCACATTGCTCTGCAATATATGCGAACACTGCTCAATGTTCTACCTGAGTCTTTGAACCTCGCTCTCCATCATAACACGAAGAATTGAAGAATGGGAACTAGCGTTTGCTCTTCCGGTCTGCTCAGAAACAGCGCCACAACGCAGTGCTGGGACAAACTTGGATGTGTATCTGGATATATCAATACTGATAATCATCATCCCGAACCAGGCTCCTCTCTGACCTTCTGATATGTCGTCTGTCCCCCCAGCAGCGCCGCGACGCATCGTGACTACTCATGACGCTGCGGGCAGATCAGTTCAAGATAACGATATTACAGTTGAACCCCAGGTTCTGGTATATGTTTTGGATGACTACTCTCCGATGCACGATAGCTGATTCTGCCTCCTTCCGCCATGTCAGGCTGGGATGGATGCGATTCGGTTTGGTGGGTATTGGGCAACCACTGATAGTTTGCCGACGAATGACAACAACTCTTCGTGAGTGCTTCAACCGCGAATGCTATTCTAATGGATACCCCCTGACGCTCTTGATAGGGAGGACGGTACTAAGCGACCTATTGCCAATGGACTCATCCAAAGTGGCGCGACCAATTTCAGGTACACTGACCTTGCACCGGGTGCCACAACGCCGATGGTAGGCCCGACCAGATGTCATATTTCGGGTTTTAATTCTTGGCAATCGGCAATCTAGCACCGAACCTCATCCATGGATTACAACATCCTGAGTGAGTCGTTTAGTCGTTGAAAACAAGTCGAGACCATTAACGCGTGTTATCACAGTTTCTGGAGAATTGGTGCACATCACAGAAGATGGCGTGGAAAAGAATCTTAAGAACCCAGGGGATGCATTGGTTCAACGAGGAACCCTCCATGCCTGGAGAAATCCCACAGGCAAATGGGCTAGATGGGCAACCGTTCTGATCGATGCGAAACCAGCTGTGGTAAATGGGGAAGAAAAGGGTACTATCTTGGGGTAAATCTCAGAAAGAGATTTTGAAACAAAATGAATTCCAGCTACTGCAAATTAACGAAAAGACCACCGTCCACGAGGAGTTGTGCGCCTGTCACATACTTTGCGAGGTCGCTTGCTAGAAATACCATTGGACCGGCGATATCGTCAGGCTCTTAAAGGAGTTCAGTATCTTGTCTGCATTGCTGGGCGAAATTGCTTACGTCCCAACCGACCAAGCACAGTGCGTTTGACCATGTAGTCCCGTTTCGCTGTGTCTGCGAGATCCTCTTTATTGATGTCCGTCGCGATAGTTCCAGGGAGGATGGCATTGCAGCGTATCTTGTACTTTCCCAACGCAACTGCGCAGCTTTGCATCAGCGATAGAACACCGGCTTTGGTCGGAGTATAATGGCTAATAAGTAGGTAGTAAGAAAATGGCGTCATGGCTTCATCGCACGCGATAACTGTTCTCGGCTCCCTTACCACTGGAATTCACCGCCAACCAGCGCTGAGATGGACGAGAGCGCGATGATAGATCCACCTTGTGGCACTTGCATTTTCATTTGATTGGCAACGGCTGTGAGACCCAAGACCATATTAACCAACAAGGCATAAGCTAGCTTCCAATGGATTTAGACTTGCCTTGCACCACGTAAAACGAACCGTCCAAGTTTACTTGCCTCGTGCGTTCCCATGTTCCGTGGGGCATTGTCAAAAAATCAGCGAACGGACATATCCCCGCATTGCTCACGAGGACGTCTAGAGCCAAGGTATAGTCCCATTGTCGGCGTAGTGTACTACGTGTAAGACTAGAATACCCACCGATTCGTCCAAATTTCTCGACGCCATCTTTGACTATCTGTCAGAATGTTGAAAATGAACCCGCCGCGACACCGTGGTAATGAGAAACTCACCTGGCTGGCCGTTTTCGGGTCTGCGATATTGCCAGGTATGCTGACAATTTCGGTTTCACTATGAACAGCGTTTATATCTCGTTTTAGTGATAGGATCTCCGCCTCAGTCTCCTGGTCTCCCAAGTAGTGCAAAATCAGACCAGATGCACCATGTTTAGCAGATTCTACCGCACATGCGCGGCCTATTCCTCGTGACGAGCCTGTGATACAAACAATCTTCCCTGCTAGAAGTGACATTGACGAAATACAGTGGAGGTGAAGTGCGCTGTCATTCAAAACATCCACTCTGCACATTATATGAATCCCAAGAAGATCTTGAGGAGGCACACCCGGTGCGGAGAACCCGGTCCGTCCTCAGGCATAATGGCAGATAATGCCCCATGACCTTGTAAAGTCTCACCGTTGCTATTCCAGTGGTCCCCTTTCAACGGATCCCTGGTGAACGTGACCCGGGATCTGGGCCTATTATCCTGAGTGTTCCGGTCGATGTTCCGGTATGCCGTTCATCGTAAGCATTTAAAAGCTCCCTTCACAAGCGATACGCTTCTCATCTACTCACTGATTACTCTGAGATATCTCAAGTGCCATGCCACAAGCCAAGATGTTCGTGCCCAACTTTTTCTGAGAGCGAAGGTGTCTGACTTCCTGACTTATGCAGCTACTACGACTCCGATGCTGATTTAGGTGTCCTGAGCAAGAGGACTATAGTCTTCCTAGGGTAATGAACTTCGCCCATTCTGTATACTGCCTGAGACTCAGCATGCTTTCCCAGCTTTGGAAATCAAGGTTCTGCTCAGGCGCAAAACCTGCGTGACTCGGGAATTCCAAATGAGCAGATTCTGATTGCAAACCGTGTGGATTCTTATGCCGATACCGCACGGGCGAAGGGCTTTACTGTCGAGCACGACTTTGTGAAGGCAGCCAAGGTTGCAGATGGTCAGCACCTGAGTGGCACTCCTCATAATCCACACTGATATCTTCGTTTCATTCTGGAAGTGCTGTTCATCCTCATCCCCGATCAAGTCCAACCCCGTGTTTTCAACGAACAGTTTTCCCCCAACATGAAACCCAATGCAACCATCGTTGTTGCCAGTGGATATAATGTCTTCTTTAACCTCCTCAAATTCCAAGATGGTCAGAATGTGGTCATGGTGGCTCCACGGTAAGTCAACTTATTTTTATATCCTTAGCGTCGATTGATATTGAAATTCTCAGAATGATCGGTTCTTCAGTCCGATCACTATACGAGAAAGGCCGAGGGTTCCCCTGCTTTGTGTCCGTCGAACAGGATGGGTCTGGAAATGGGTGGGCAGATGCACTTGCACTTTCCCGAGCCATTGGCGCGACGAAGCAGGGTGCTATCGAATCTTCTGTCAGGGAAGAGACTGCCATGGACCTCTTCGCGGAGCAGGCACTCTGGCCCAACATCATCATGCTGTTCAGGTCAGGGATACGCTTGGATTTGGGTGGACTATGGACAAGATACTAAATGTTGATTTTCTAGAGAAGCGTTCAAAGTTCTCAAAGATGCTGGGTGCTCAGATGAAGCCCTCTGTTACGAAATGTAGGTTTCCGAGTCACCAGTTTTTGATCAAGATCGAAACGCTCAAGGGTTTAGGTGGATGTCCAAGGAACCCGCTGAAATCTTTGAACGTGCGGCCGACGACGGTTTTGTCGCCCAGGTAAAGTGGTGTCTGAATCATAATCACATCCGTTTGAATTGACGGGATCCGTCGGGAACAGCTCAAGCACCATTCGACAGTGTCACAGTACGGGCAGCTGAGCGGTGCACTTGCCCTCGACGGAAGGGAAATGCATGAACACTTTAAACAAATCTTGCACGAGCAGGTACGCCGATAAACCAACTATTTGAAAAACTATATAAATCGGTCCGTAATAGATTTTGAATGGAAAATTCTGCAGAGGTTTCAGCGCAATCGAGGAGGATTTGGACCAAGAAGGCGATGCTAATCCTCTGAACAGGCTGTATGAACTCTCTGAGCAGATGGAACTCGTCCAGGCAGAAAAACGAGTCAGGGCTAGGCTAGCTGGACTATTGTAGAACTTGATTGTATCCTTGTAACTACGAAACAGTTTCCGATTCATTGATCACCTTCACAGACGAGGGTCCGGATTCGCGAGTATGTCCCCAGAGATCCTCTTGAAGTTTTAATATTTATTCGAACCCTATCGCAAGGTCAAGGGCTTACCCTTCGCCTTGGACCACACTCGAGCAAGAGGGGAAGTAATAAAGTCTTGAGGTAGTGGCTGTGCGTATGGGAAACGAAGTTTTCGCATGTTTATTCGCCACTTGTAACGTCGACTCGACACCATTTGAAAGCCGCAGAGTACAAAGACAGGAATGTCGACCAACGGTATGGACGTTGACGTGTCTCCCAACAGAAAGTCGTGCGTCTCTTTCTCTTCTTGAATGCACTGTATCTCGCTAAACACGAAACTTTCTCCAACCCAGGTCCCGCAATCATTCCGCTGACACCCACCACACTCGGCGCTCTCACCGTTCACACTCACGAGACCGGAGAGATCGGCGAAAGGAGAGGGATAGAGACATTGATGATAAACGCAGGCGGAGTCGCGACAGAGAATACCGAGACCGAGACCGAAGAAGTCGATCTCGCAACAGGTCCCACAGAGACAAGGAGAGGGACCGGGAGAGGGAAAGAGAACGAGAACGGCGTCACCGTGGTGGTGACAAACGGGAGGAGGGAGAAAGCCGCCACAGAGAGCGTGATGACAGGGAGAAAGAGAGACGCCGAAAGAGAGAAGATGGGGACGAGTCTCCGGAACAAAGAGATCAGGAAGAGCGATCCAAGCGCAAAAGACACGATGAAGCGAACGGTTCACTTCCTCCCCCTTCCTCCACCGGTCAACCCAAGGACAGTCCTCGAAGCAGGACTTCTGACCGCAGAGATCGCTCACGTGATCGTAGGTACGACGACAGGAGGACGAGAGATGCTCGTGACGAGTTCGACGACCTATCACGGTACAGAAGGGACAGAGACCGTCGCGACGTGAGACGCCCCCCTGTCGATGACACCCCCCTGGATGAAGATGAATTCGACGGGCGCTCGTTAAGCCGACCTTCACCTGTCATGTGAGCCATTTGATTCCATGCTTTGCTTCTCCGTCTCATCATCCCCGCTATTAGACGTGGCTCTCCGCAATACGACGCTCCTGTTGAAGATTATAATCCTGATGAACCCAAGGAAGACGATTCGGAAGCTCGGTCTGTTTTTGTTTCTCAACTTGCCGCTCGTCTCACGGCGCGTGATCTTGGATACTTCTTCGAAGACAAATTGGGTGAAGGGAATGTCATGGATGCCCGGATTGTCACGGACAGGATCTCGCGTCGTTCGAAAGGGTGAGCATCATACGTGCGATGACTCGAATTGTTGCTCATACTCGCATTGACTAGTATTGGTTATGTGGAGTTCCGTTCCATAGATCACGTTGAGAAAGCAATTGCCCTCAGTGGCACAGTCGTAATGGGTTTACCTATCATGGTCCAGCTGACTGAATCAGAAAGGAACAGGCTTCACCCAGGAGACGGGTCAGTTTTCTTATCCTCTAATGGCATTTTGCTTACCCTGCACTTTAGGAATCTAAACCTCCCCCCCGGTGTCAATGCATCCCACGGGGCAATGCAGTGGGTCACTTTCCTTGGTCGTTCGAACGCAGGCTAGCTAATACTAGGCACCTACAGATTATACGTCGGTTCCTTACACTTCAACCTCACAGAATCCGATATCAAACAGGTCTTTGAACCATTTGGTGAACTGGAATTCGTTGATCTGCACAGGGACCCAATGACTGGCAGGAGTAAGGGTTACGCATTCGTGCAGTAAGATATCTGTATACTACTTGAGACCCCCGCTCAAACTCCGTCGGCAGGTATAAGAGGGGAGACGATGCCAAGATGGCTCTGGAGCAGATGGAAGGCTTTGAACTTGCTGGAAGAACTGTATGTGTTGGCTGAAAGCCTCCATTTCGGATTTTCTCACTTGTTTGTTCTTTTAGTTGCGGGTCAACACTGTACACGAGAAGGGTACAGTGAGGTACACCCAACAAGATTCCTTGGATGAATCTGGCGGTAAGGGCTCCATTATCATGTATTGACTGGAGGCTGAAGATCTCGATTTCAGGCGGTAATTTGAACGCAGCGTCACGTCAGGCACTAATGCAAAAACTTGCTAGAATCGAGCCCACGCCTAAGCCTCTCCCTGTGTATGTTTTGTCGCTCACTTCTTTCAAGCACACACTAACTGGATCTTCCACACCAGCACTAAACCGAACATTCCTCAGGCTATGCAATCGCGCTCTGTACTACTGAAAAATATGTTCGACCCGGAAGAGTTTGTGTTCCTGTTTATCTATCCTCTCTGCCAACTAACGTATCCTCAGGGAAACCGAACGCGACTGGGATAAGGAGCTCGCTGACGATGTCAAAGGCGAGTGTGAAGAGAAGTATGGAAAGGTTGATGCTATCAAAATCGAGAAAGACAGTCAGGTCCGTACTTCGTCCACAAATTGCTGCCTCGGGCTGAGCGTACATTCAGGGCGAGATATACCTGAAATTTAGCAGCATTGACTCCGCGAAGCAGGCTATCCAAGGATTGAATGGACGATGGTTTGGAGGACGTCAAATCTTCGCCGCGTTTATATCCGACGCTATCATGATGGCTCACCAATAAATGCCTCCTTGATGCTAACCTGACTCTCGATGCATTTCAGAACTACGCGCCGTATTAATTCTTGTAAGCCACAGGCATTTTTTCAGTACACCTTCAAAAGTCTTGCCTGTACATACCATGTACAGGTTCACGAAGAGGCAGGTTCACAGTCGGTTTTTTCTTTCTTCCTATTGTCATGCCCTTGTTTCCTTGATTGCAACCTTCGTGTAAATTGTCGTGACTCGATAATAACACCAATTTTTGAAATAGGAATTTCTGTTAAGCTCCACGGCTCTATGTCTCTGGTATTAGGTAGGTATCTGTTCGCTAGACTGGTGCTTGTGCTTGTCCACCACGATATAACCTTTTCCCAGACTTGAAGCTTGAAGCCCGGTTTCTCAACTTGTCTGTCCGTGTATCCCGATCATCTCTCGTCACGTGGCTTATGATCTGGTGCCCGCCTGCTAAACAAAGGCCTCGGAGCTCCATTCCTTCCGTGGTAGGTAACACCCGCAAGAGTTTGACGTCGTCACGATTTAGTTCCTATCAAAGTGGGTCAGGAGGACTTGGCTGAATGCCTTTATTAAATCTGGGTCACCGCAGAGTCACGCCATTACACAGTCAACAACCCATCTCCATATGGCCTCCATCCAAAAGATCAACAGTTCAGAAAGGCCCCAGAAGCCCCTTTACTGTACGTGTTTTGTTGTCTATGATAATCCAATCACAATTTCAACGGGTCCAATAGCCCATGCTGTGAAAGTGTCTGGCCTTATCTTCCTCAGCGGCCAAGTCCCGGTTGACAAGGCGGGCAATCCTGTGCCAGGAGACATCCAAGCCCACACGGTACGTCAGAGCATTAGTTTTCTAGCCGTTCCAAATATTTACTTTCGTGGATCGATCAGAAACAATGCCTCAGCAACCTTGGTGACGTGTTGCTTGCTGCTGGATCCTCCTGGGACAAAGTCGTCAAAGTCAACATCTACCTTAAGAATATGGACGACTTTGACCGGGTGAACCAGACCTACATGGATGTAAGCTCAGCAATTCTAGCTCCTTTATCTACGAGTAACGAAATTCAAATGCAGGTGGTCCCAGAGCCTAGACCAGCTCGCACCTGCATTCAAGCTGGGAAACTCCCAAATGATTTCGATGTCGAAATCGAGGCGATCGCTGCTGCTTAGATGTGCAATTTGTAATGACTGCAGCTTCTCGAAATACAGATTGTACAATGAACATCGGCATGCATTCTTGTTCGAGGAAGTCTGACCTTGACTGTGGATTCCTGCTACCACTAAAGTGTACCGAAAGCTTCTGCCAAATCCCTCACTGCATCTGCAACCAGTTCTCGTCCCACAGCAAGAACACTGTTGCGTGACTGTCAGTAGAAAGTAAGTGACGGGAGGAACTGTGACTGACCCTGTCAACCATGTAAAGATCCGTGAAAAGATGCATGGTCAGTGAAGTGAGGAGCACGCTCGATTTTGAAACTCGATAGCAACATACCGTCCATAGCCAGGATTTGATGAGGCGCTTTCATATATATCTTGTAAGTAACGGGGACTCCTACTTTTCTGAGCTTCTCTGCATAAGCCAGACCCTCGTCCCTGAGAATATCGAGCTCCATCACCGCAACCCAAGAAGGTGGCGTCGTTGCCAGCAATTCATCCGAAGCAAAAATAGGGGAACACTCCCAGTTCCTCTTGTCAGCTTCGTTTGGCACATAGAAGTTCCGGAACCACATCATGCGGCCAGTGTCGAGCCAGACTGTGTTGGCACACTCCTTCCACGAGGGGTATGGGTCACCTGAGGGCTTAGCGGTATTATCCGTGACTGGAACGATCATCTGCGCCCGCACGATGGGTATACGAGGGCTGAGTTGTGCAGCTTTCATGGAGATGATGGCTGCAAGGTTGCCACCACTGTGGGATCATTCAGTTTTGTCCTCGAAGACAAGACGTTTCCCTACGCTGATGAACCCCCAAGAGCAATGCGAGCAGGGTTGATGCCAAGTAGGTCTTTGCCTTTCTCGTATACCCATTGAAGGGTCTCTAGACTGTCCTCAACCGCCGCTGGGTATGGGTGCTCCGGCGCCAGACGGTAGTCGACAGTGGCAACCACAACCTTAGCCCCTGTCCGATGATCGATTAGATCTAAATTGTTAAACCGAGTTGATATCACACCTTTGCAGATTCTGGAACAAAACGCATTCTCTGCATTGATGCTTCCCAGTGTCCAACCACCTGATCCATATGTCAGTTCCACGTCATCTCGACCAAATTAAATGCCACAACACTGACCTCCATGGTACCAGCAATATACCGGCCATCCACCTGCTGGTGCCTCCCCTTCAGGGGTGAAGACACGAACTTTGGTCTTGCTGAGATTGTAATCCTTTACACTCCCGACTTGGAGTATTTCTGCGGCCCCCGGTACTGCATCCTTGTTACGAATATTTGGATCCCATGGGAGAGTGTGAAGGGGAGTGAGATGTGCGATGTATTTGTTATGGAACTCGACATACTCGGGATCGAGACGCGGAAGAATTTCTGGGTCGATCGGTTGTCCAGCCATTGTGCGATGGGGGAACGCATGTGCTAATCACTTAAGTATCAGTACAAGATGGTGTCTGATACGGGTGACTGGGCGATCCCACATCCATTCTATTAAGCCGGCCCGTACCTAGGGACAGAACAGATACCACATGAGCGAGCGCATGTTTCATGTTGAGCACCTGAACGTACGTGAGCTATACATATTACAAGGACGACATCGGCTGAGTTCTTCCGGTCCGTTCCCGCTTCCCCTGACCGTTCAACGGTTATAATTCTCCACGGCGCGGAACTGCAGACACGCCCTGCAACCATGGCGAACATCCAGCAGACCCGCACCCCATGGCAATTCCTGACGCCGAACAAGGATGCTCTAGTGAAAGAGTTTGCCGGAAAGTCTGTGACCGCGCTGCGTACGCCAGCATTGGTCGTTGATCGTGCAGCTTTCAAAGACAACTGCACAAAGATGCATCAGAACGCAAAGGACTGGGGGGCGAGGTTTCGGGCTCACCTCAAAACTCACAAGGTAAGTACTCCACGGTTCGTTATCAGGGTGTGAGGGCTGTTTCTGAGAGAACTTATTTAGACGGTTGAGGGAACACGACTGCAGCTGGTCTCCGATGTCGACAGGACCAGCGCTGTCATCGTCTCGACGATGATGGAAGCCTGGGAGGTGGTAAGAGGCGGATTGGTTGCTGATGGAACTGTGAAAGATGTATGTATCTCGTATCTCCTAGTTGTTCCTCCGTCCTCATAAACCTTCAGCTGCTGTACGGCCTCCCAGTTGGCTTGAACAAGCTTGATGACCTGTCAACACTCCAAGAAGAGATGGCCAAGTATGGAGGAACAGTTCGAATCTTCGTGGATAACTTAGAGCAAGTAAGCTACCTGGAAGCATACGAGAAGCAACAAGCAAAGCCGAAGATATGGTCCACGTTCATCAAAGTCGACGGTGGTCAAAAGTAAGCCTGCTCCTATTTCTAAGACCTCGTATCAATTTGCCTGCTCAAGGCGGGTGGGAACTTCAGCCAAACCCGAGTCGTTTAAACCGTTCATGAAGGCCGTGTTTTCGTCTCCAGTAATCTCCGTGTATGGATTCTACAGTCACGCAGGAGATTCGTACGGATCAACGTCCCTTGAACAGGCAGAATCGTTTTTGACCGGGGAAGTACGCCTTGCCAATGACGCTGCTGCAATGGCCCTGGAGGTTCTGGCAGAACTGCCTGACAAAGGGGTGCACAATCAGCCATTCGTGCTTTCTGTAGGCTCGACACCTGCCGCACACAGTGCATCAGCGAGAGCCAAAGTGACCTCCACGCTGTACGGCATTCTTGAGTTACATGCAGGCAAGTAAACCAAGTCTCACATTCTGATCAGCAAGGCTGAGGAGATGTGCTCAACAATAGGGAATTATCCTATGCTTGACCTTCAGCAACTTCATACGGCTCTTATCGATCGCCCAAGAATTTCGCAGCGTGTGCTGGCGACTGTTATATCGTATTACCCTGGAAGAGGGAAGGATGGCTTGGACGAGGCAATGTGTGACGCAGGAGCGATCGCGATGAGCAAGGACACAGGACGCATACCTGGATTTGGTGAAGTCGTCGGCAAATCTTGGAGGTTGGGACGAATCTCGCAGGAGCATGGGACACTGGAGCAAATGCCACCTGACCCTGCGTCTGGTCGAACTGACGCGACAGTAAAGATTGGGGAAATAATCCAAATCGTTGGACAGCATGCCTGTTTAATCGCAGCTGGACATCTCTGGTACTATGTCGTCGATTCAGACGAAGACGGAGGGGCAGATAAAGTAGTTGATGTCTGGGTCCCCTGGAAGGGTTGGTGAGACTGGATTAGGACTTGGGTAGAATAACATATCGTGGGAATAAACATATTTGCAGCACACTTGCTGCCCAACCCCCTCTGGTCCTCAGCGACGACCGCAACTGCGTTATGGCGTTGGATGAGTACGATGTAGATGCCACTGAGCTTCTAGAGACTTACGGTCCGTCGTTTCTCGCATTACCTCAATCGTTATTCACAACCATCCAGACTTCCTAATGAAATATATTATAATCGGTTCGCTACTCGCCCCATTGCCCAGGCAATTTCCAGCTAACAGTCATTTGTCCATTGTTTGTTCTAGGTGAAGCTGGCACGGGAAAATCGTGTCTTCTTCATCACTTTACGCACAATGCTTGTCTGTCTTCTTTCGTTCTGCTTGGTAGCCGCTCCTGATCCTCCTCCACCTAGTCAAGGACCACTCGCAACACACGATTGGGGTTGAGTTTTCTAGCAGGACAGTTAAGCTGGGCGAGAAAAGGATCAAGCTACAGGTCAGCCTTCCGCTCAATATGGGATTTTTGATATTGACTGTCCTTGCGCAGCTTTGGGATACAGCCGGACAGGAGCGTTTCCGGTTCGTGGATCTGTGCGGTCTGAAAACTACGGTCGATGAATGTTGCACCTAGATCGGTCACGCGTAGCTATTATCGTGGTGCAGCTGGCGTGATACTCGTTTATGACATCACCAAGTTCGTCCATTGTCGGCGTTCGGCTGTATCCCCCTACTGATGCATTGTAGTCGTGAGACGTTCCTCCACTTATCTAAATGGCTAGCAGATGCGAGGGCCCTAGCCAGTCCGCATCTTGTAGCTGTCCTCGTCGGAAATAAGTCGGATAGGGAAGAAAATAGAGAGGTGGAGTGGGCAGAGGCAAGCAAGTGGGCAGCTGAGAATGGTAACTATTGTTTCTCCGAGATTCAACGCTGTTGACTTTGTTATGCCCCAGGTGTTCACTTCCTTGAGGTGTCCTCCTTGACTGGAGATAACGTGGAGGCGCCATTCTTACTCGCTGCGCGATCTATTCTCTTATCCATAGAATCAGGCGTCCTCGATCCCGAAAAGGCAGGGAGTGGTGTTAGTTACGGAGATAGGGCACTGAGAAGAGTAACGAGCTCTAGCCATCTCAGTTTCGGCAGTTTAAGTGGAGCTCGAAGAAGACGATCGGATAAAATTCGCCTGAAGAACTGGATACCATCCGGAAGATGTTGTTAATGCTGGCTGTATACTTCGCCCTCTCGCAGGCTCCTTTCCGATAGTCTCAAGGACACTGGGAGAGGTATGACTTTACAATCCATCTTCAAGTGCATTTTTTTCGCCTTTCATGCTTTTCATACCCTTCCCCGCATGTACCACTTTTACGAACCTTCACTCTTATCTCCACATGCAATGTTATGTATGCATTCATATTCAGTGTTCCTTTATCTACTAGTAGTCGCTTGATATAGACGTTTTGCGTAGGCCCTTGGGTTGCTGGCAGAATCTTATTGGTATTATACGTTTGTTTATCGACCTGGATGTCCACACCTGTGTGAGCGCCCACGTTGGTGATTTTCCCATTTCGCTCCACCTTGGATCTTTCTGTGCAATCATCCAGCTCGTGACCTATGAGATCGATCATATGTTAATTGTACCATTCACTCAAGCTGTCATATCCGGTAATCATTTGCTGTCAACTGATCGTGACAAGTCATCCGATGACTTGTCTGCGTAGTTTCTGACAACTGACCTACGCGACCTGGCATTTTCTCCAACGCCTAATCCTCGCTACTCACCCGGATCTTTAGGCCGAATAAGCGTGGAACAACCATATGTCACAGGTGTACACGTAGCATCGATTCGAGCTTTTTCCGCCCACTTGCGGGGCTCCCAAATATAAAAGGTGCTCCATGTGGAGCATCAGTTCCCTCCCTTCTGCGAGGCCGTCGTGGCCAGCATGAGTGGATAGTCGTCAGGTGAGTCTCCTATGTATCCCAGGGGCATTCATCGGCGGGATTGAGTAGTGGCTCGTCACGGCGTTCTGAAAGTCACATTCATCCGCCAGGGTGCTCGAGGAATTTGTTATTTTTGTTATTGATTCGCTGCAGCAGCATCTTCCACCCTCGCCTCGTTCCCCCTTGGTATCAGCTATGGAGGGTGCATCAACCACGCCTTCTATACCTACTGGTTCAGCATCTTCGTGAGTTATTCGTCGGTTTTGCCATGCTTTGCGCTGAAGGCCTGTCTTGTATTGCACGTTCGATGCATCTCCGGCCGACGTGAAGGTCTTTGGCGAAGGCGGATTCTGGGTCTGGTCCTAACAGCGCTGCTAGCACCTCATCCCCTTCACCACAATTCACACCCAACTCCCCCGCATCGGCGTTGACGCAGCCCAGCTCTCTGCTGACGTTTAACTCTGGGCCCAGTCCTTCGAATGCCGCAGGTAGTAGTTCACCCTCTCCACCACAATCCACGCCCAGCTCTCCGGCGCCTGTATCAACACCGCCCACGCAAAGCAATGGCAATGTTTCAACTCAGCCTCCATCGTCACCTGGTCAAAGCTCTTCCTCATATACGTCCTCGCATGTATCCTCGTATACGCCCTCACATACATCCTCGTATATCAACCCCTCCGTTTCCCCGACGTTGCCAGGCACTGGTATCCAACAGGCGACTAGTACTTTCGCATCTCCTGTCAACGTAACTACTACGAGTCCTATCCACAATATGCCAGGTACTGCCGCTACATCGGAGGGAATATCAACATCGACACAGGTATATGGTGGACTGATGACAAACACGCATGCTGTTGCTACTCCGTCTGGAATTGGGGGATCAGCGATTACAACCTCGCAAGTATCACATATTGTGGGAGTTACCCTATATTGATCCTTTGCTTGTTCGACAGCTTTTTCGATAATAGCGGAGCTGTGGCTGCCACGTTCACGATAGTTGGTCTCATAGTTGTTGCCTTACTGGCACTCTTGTGCTTTTTGTGGGCGCGAAGACTCAAGCGACGAAGACGCGAGACACTGCGCGCGAGCATTTCTTGGCCCGTGCAACGTTCTGACGATGACCACGACGATCAACCAACTATGACCATGATCGATGCTAATAACATGTCCCCGCCCTTCGCGGCTGCCTATAGAGGTGAGACTACAATCTCTGCTATTCGATAGGGGGTCAAGCTAACGTCGACATGCGATACAGGACACGGTGAACTACAACGCGAAAATCCTTTCAGCGACCATTATACGTTAAATCACGACCTGAAGGGCCCTTCCGGATTGGCCCCCTTCACACCTACTTTGGGAGCCTTGGACTTACCCCCATCGCCAGCCCCTTCGACCCCTTCCTTTTATCCGCAGAGTTTACCCCTTGGAGACGATGAACAGACCGCTGTCGAGTCCATTTCAGATATTACATCTATGTCGTCACCTCTTGGCAATCCTCCTCCTCGTCCTTCTCGTCGCTTGCGCCCGCCACCACCTTCCCCTAAAGACTCCGATAAGGCCTTGCAGGCCCCTAGCCCTGGCGCTGTCGTCACTTTTGCACTCCCAGATTCCCCCGATCATTTGTCCAATAATCTATGCGGGGAGCAGGCGAAATTCAGAACCCGGAAGCTCTCTGATGGCTCGACGCCTCCATTAACCCCAACAGGGCACTCTTGGGGTGGCTCCCAATCATCGGATACAACTGCTGCTTCATTGGCATTTGATCGTCCACCCAATACACAAGCTAGCCCCTTCTTTCTAAAGCGAAGGGTATCCGATGTGAGTCGCACACGCCCTCGGGACATCAGTGCACAGCTAAATTGAATATATCTAGGCACGCGCTCCTCCCCCAATTCCGGATGAAGTGCGGCAACCAGCTCGTGGTAGAAATCATTAGCTCGTTTTTTATTTCTCAACACATTGGATACTTGTAAATGAACCCATTCATGTATTTGTATTTCTTGGTAAGCTCAAGGACATTTGGTTGCGGCTATAATCCTCTCAGAATCGGTCAAAAATCCGTAATGCTGCGTAAAATATATGAGATCGAGGCGTAACTGTCACGAGCTTTACTCACATTCCTCATATTGAAGGATATATTCTCCGCTCCGTTTGGAGTGGTGGTCGCAGTGATGTCGCTGACTATCACGCAGTCGTATCCAAGATAGTAGGCGTTATAGGCTGTCCCTCCAACACACTGCCAACGTCCGGGCTAGTTGTATATCGACAGAACAACACATACCTGGTCAGTGTTGACACCTCCAAGCAAAAGGGTCGTGATGCCTTGCTGTTGGAGATACAGATCCAATTCCGTCTGATGGCCCCATAGTCCACTACTCCTGTCATCGGAAGAAAAAATATTTTAGTCTACATAGCCATTGCGATCGACTCCGGCGTACCTGTTCTTGTGAATCCAGACATCAGTTCCCGCTTGCTTCCCCTTCAGGTATTCCTCCTGAAGGGGTCCATAGAGCTCGGAGTTGGATGCACCCCTCATCAGCAGCCTACCGTGCTTACCAGGCAGCTCGGAACCGAAACCGCCCCTTCCCCCTTTTGTAAAGCTACGAATCTGGGCGGGAGGAATCGTCTTGAGTTCATGGTCCGTAAGACCCCAGTTACTGCATGAATAGAGTTAAAATTGCGTGGAATGCCCAAGGCAGAAGTACGTACACCCAGAGAATCTTTACGCCCTGCTCCCTGAGAACAGGGACCAGCTTGAGAAGGGGGTCAACGCAAGCCAGTCCTTTAGGGTGATCAATGAGGTCAGGATTCAAAAAGTAGCTAGGTGGGAGGAACGCCCTGTTGAATTTCCGGACGAAAGATAGTGGACAGAGAACCTACTTTTGCATGTCAATGATCACGGCTGCGGTTGTCGCTTTGTTGATTCTAATAACTCGGTCCACATCCACTGGTATATCGAGCTGAGACGACTGCAAAGGGGGTGGTTCAGAAATCCCAAAGATGAGAGACGCTGTCCGTGAGAGATCAACAAGTCCGGAGGGATATTCCACCCAGAATGACGGCGCACTGCCATACACAGTAGCTTCGGATACCTTGGGTCGAGAAGACATGAGGATATCGAGGAAATGGGAAAGTGAACGAGCACTGATAGACGGGCACCTTATGATTTCTTATATAGCAAGGGGGTGGGAAAGCAAGCCGACAGCATAGATAAGTTGCCGCCTGTGCACACGAGGAGGTCATATGGACATGTCCATGACAGGCCCAGTAGAGTGCTATCAATAATTCTGGAAAGACAAGGGAATGAGCTATGGTCGAACATGTGATAAGGAAGCATAAATCAAAACACTCAAAAATAATACGCAATACATCGTCCAAAAGTTTAAAATTGTCCTTGACGCTAGCGGGTAATGATGCTATATAGGTTGCGGAGTGGGCTCGACTATGGTAGTCAGTAGCCCTGAGTGGTCCAATATTGCTGTATGAAATCTAAATAATATGCGGAGATCTTTGAGGTAGCTATACGAGGATGATGGAATGGAACAGATGCAAGCAGCACACGCTCGCAGGGGAAGCACTAATCACACCGAGTGTTCACTGGGAGAATCGGGCATATTGCGAACCTAAACTCGAATTCAGCACTACGTGCTTGAAAGCGAAGTCAGCGCTTACCACTAGGACAGGGCGAGTGTGTTCCCCGTTATCTTGAAGTACAACAGATCCGGAGCTGTCAGAGGAATTCCGCCTCCTAAGACCATTTTGAGGCTTATCCTCTGCACTCTCGTCTGAGGGATGCCCGGGGGGGTCATGGGGCAAAGAGCTCGCTGAGCGTCGAGGGGAATCGTCGATTATTTGCTGAGAATCGCGTGGAAGAGGAGTTGGAGGAATAGAGGAGCCCTGATCTGACGGGTTTTGCCCATAGTTTGCCAAGAGCGGCTCAAAACTTCCCGCACTATATGTTGGAGTATGACCATACGAACTTTTCCGTCCACGAGAGGATCCGTAATCGTTCGACCCACTTGGCATGGGCCGCTCGACCGGTGGAGGGCTTGTTGTCAGTGCCGGAACGTAACCCTCTGAACGGCTGCTCGGATGGTGGTCCGCGTGCGAACTATTCCGTAGTTCTTCGAATGGTTCTGAGACTCTGGCAGATGTTAGCAACGACTCGGATCCTCCAGAGCCATAACCAAGGAGGCTTCCTCGTTGACCCATCCCCGACGACAAGCGGCGGCGGGTTTGCGGTGACACTGGACTTCCATCTTCATTATCGTCGTCCAATGGGGTGCGATTTAGACCTGCAGCAGCAACAGCAGCCTCGAGCGCATCATCCTGGATTCGCCTCACACGCTGGCGCCTTCGTATGGCAAATAGTATCCACAGCATGATCGAAGCGCTGGCAAGACCGACGATAACAAAGACACCAACGACAGCACCCGTGTTATCAAAGAATCTGTGGCTACGATTCAGCACTAGCAATGCGAGATACTATACAAAACCTTACGATGATCCCCCAGTAGCATTGTTATTCTGTGCAAGGGTCGGATTAACGACAGCTTGTGTGACAGTCGTAGCAATCCCACCACTCCCTGTGGTTGTGATCACCTCGGTGACGACAGGAGGTGCGCTTGTCACCACCTCTCCCATACTGTTTGTGCTAGTAATAAAAATTGTGGTGCTTGCCAGCACGGTCGTTCTACAAACGGCGATTAACACCTTCTACATAAGTGCCTGGATTGCGATACGTACACTGGAATATCAGCGCTGGGGGACGATGGCGGAGGCGACGCTATGAATGAAGGTGTGTTTGGCGCCGAGGGCGGAGTCGACGTTGATGGTGATGAATCGGTCGTAGGGGGCGGGGAAGTAGTAGTAGAAGGTCTTGTCGTTGGCGCCGGGCTACTTGAAGAGCTTGTCGAGTGGACAGAGCTCGCTGAAGTGGACGTGGTGAGATTTATGATACTTGAAACGGCGGATGTTGTCGCTTGAGTAGAGGAGTACATCGATAAAGATTCTGTAGGAGTTTCGGAGGCGGATGAGGACGGTCTGGACACGCTTGCTGATGACGAGGATGACGCCGCAGCCGCGGAAGTGGTCAATGGCGTTGAGGTCATAATGGTCAGCGGTGTGCTATAGATGGCTCATGCAATGGAGAACTGAAAGACATGAAGTCAACGCACGTATATTGGAATTGGTCAGAAGATGTGACTGAGTGCAAGGTGGACGAAGTTGTCGGATTTACCCGGGAAGTTGAGGAAGTAGTGTCCAAAACGAAATAATGGAAGGAAGGTTGGCTCAGAGGCACGAGTGGTGCGGACAGTGCGTTGGGAAATACAATGAACACCAAGGACGTGAGAGGGGACAAATCAGTAGCAGGCGTTGAGGATGTGGAATTCCGGCGAGGATGGACGCGTGTAATAAGAGGAATGTGAGATGGAAGCAAACCCATGGAACAAGGCAGAGAGGGGTTTGAGAAAGACAAACGAATGACCACTACAGTGGGCGGAATAGTACCTCAGAAAATTCCGAGGCTTGTGGACAACCGGTGACGGTGATTGTGAATTTGAAGCAAGTAAAGAATATCAAGCCAAGGAACAAAAGGATGGAAATGTTTAGCAAGTCAGCCCGACCGGCAAGCTTGAAACCATGATCTTGAGAAGTAATAAGAAGGACTCACCCTATAACCTCTGACCAGTTCTGTGGAGTGAGTAGGGCTAGATGATCATTTGTGAAGACTCAAGCTGGGCGCAAATTGCGTGAAGAGTAAGGGACACTCGTCAGAGAGTTCACGCTGCAACTCGGGCTCTCAGTAAGGCAAGCTCACGCCCTAATGGATCTCCGTGGGGTGTGAGGAGTGTGAAGGTCGAAGAAGACGACACACGGGATGCCCTGGCCTGCCTGTATCCCGGCGGACTGCCCCGGATTAGAGGTGAGGCCGACCCTAGACCGGCCCTCTGCATCCTGACCGCATCGCCGTGCACACCGTTATAGAACTGATGAAACGGTCAAATACGAGCCCGTGTGGGAGACGCTACTTACCGAACGTGTGGCAAGTTGGCAACTGCTGCGCAACACAGTGGCTGCGGTCACAACTGACTCACAAGCAGGCGGGCAAGTCACGGTAGTCTCTGAGACTCTAGACTAGTCTGCGCAAAGTCTCCATAAACGGAACTGGAACTTGGTCGGGAGTTGAGACAACTCAATCTTCCCTAACGCCGTCAACATGGTCATCCTTGAGCCAGAAGCGACTCAGTCAAAGCAGCAAGAACTTCAACCCCCCGCTCCAGCGGACCCGTCCTCAAACTACCAACTATCCACCACTCTAACACCTCCTCCGTTCGAGGAGAGCTTCAGGGATCACACCGTCCTCCACTTCTCACAAACCGAGTCGTACGCTCCCCTGGGCGGAGAAGAACCCCCAGCGTTTACCCCCTACGAAGCCACTTATTTTACATCCGGCACCGGGGATGTCATCTCGCACGACCTTCACCTGAATGAAGACGGTGCGTACTCTCTTCCTTTCCATTCTGACAACCTACGCCTAACATTACACAAGGCGAAGCGCTCTACCGCTTCTTGCTCTCGCAGGCATCTACTCCACCCCAAATCGTCCTGCATTGCAAAGGATCGCACAACGGAACCCATACTCGCATGGTTCATTCCCGCCATAGGAACCACACAGACTTGCGGACAGAGAGATACACAGAAAGAGTCGTTGATTTCGACTTCAAGATCGACGTTGGTCAACATATCTTTGGTGATGTGACGCATTGGTCGGTTGGGGATAGTGTCCCCGCATACCGGGGCCATATGTTCCGCGAGATTGGCATCGACTGGGAGAAACGCGCAGCCAAGCGGGCTGAGACGAAGGCCGCCAATGCATGGGATAAGGAGCGTAATTCCAGAGGCTTCCCTCCATGGATCGGCAGCGATTACGCGTGGAACGAAGATCAACCCCACATAATGCACAAGAACAGCGTGCTGAAATCCTCGTGGACAGTTCGTCAATGGGCAGACGATTACTGTTCTAGCAAGAAGCTATTAAAGGAATTCGAGTATCGTAAGGTTCGTCCGTCTTTTCATTTAGACACAGTCTATCCCTTAATGATATTCCACAGGTCGTATATGGGTGGAATTTTGATGCAATAAAAGCCGCCACTTCATCCGTCATATCTTCTACTCACTACAGGGGCGATCTTGACGTCTCCTTTGAAACCTCGAATTCGATTATCTACATTCGCTCGCAAAACCGTCTCTCACGCGCACTCTCAAACGGGTGGATCAAATTGCTGCTCATCATCACGCTCATATACCCGTTCGTGTGGCTATACCAACGATTCCACCCCAACGGTGGTGGCACCTGGAGAGTATGCGGGGGTGCATATGCCCTTAAGCGTGTCGAGCAGGTTTCGCCAACGCCAGAATATCCGGGCGACACCAAATACGACGCAAGCCCCGTTCGGGATGCTCTCCAATCACCGAGTAGCTTCGCGCAACCTTCAGGATCCGCCAACCCCTCTGGTACCCAAACACGAGTTGTTGGCTTGCGAGAAGGAGAGTGGTTCAGAAAGTGGGAGGGAACGATTAGGAGAGCTGTACTCAATCGGCTGCAAGAAGCTGACCCTCTCACGAGAACTGATGATGGTCCTGTGGCCCCCGCGATGATGCTGGATGGTTACTGATGGTAACTGCCGCAATCCGACTCGAGGGTAGGGCGGTGTATATTCCATGGCTTATTCGGTCCTACTGTATTCCTAGTCAATTCTGGTATAATCCATGTTAGGTTGAGGTGTGGGGGGTAGTACAACTCCAAGCAATTTAACAAATAAGTGACGGTCCAAAGGAAGGACATATAGCTATGAAGCGAATCAGCCATGTCAGCGAGGGCAACCAACAGCCAATTGTCAAGACGAGCTTGCATTTATGGGCTTGAATGCAGTCCATCCGTCCGAACGGCCGACAAACCGGCGCTAAGCCCTCCTTTGTTGCTGTCGTGAGATATTAGAGCCTCTAGCTCAGATTCCGAGTAATCTTTAGCTTCAAGGAAAGCGAGTGCAGTTTCCAAAAACCAAGCATGCTTCTTGATGAAATGCACGACAACAGTGCCCCCCACTCGCTTGTCGTTATATCGCTTCAGTTGACCTTCCCTATACCACCACGCTCGATCTATTTGAGGCGCTATCAATGAATGTATAGAGTCAGAAGGCGTCAACGGGCTAGTGCTTATGACGGGTACCTTCACGTAACTTCGACATGTCACTCCCTTCCACCAGAGCCTCCACGCTTTCGGCCAGTGACATATCCTGAACTGGCTGCTGGTAGCGCACCCCAAACGTCGATACGCTCGAATGTGCCCAGGATGATGGGGTAGGGATATAAGGAGTATTTGGCGAGGTCTGAGTAAGAGTACCGGTTGCTACCGAGCTGTTCTTGGATGCATTCTCGAGATACGATAAAACAGACCGTTGGACACGTGCGGCATGCGACGGAAACAAGAAACCATGCGAGTACCTGAGGGGAGATAAGATGAACGAGTTAAGTTTTCCTATGAATTGCACTTACACAGTGCCAGAACGAGGATGATCGTATATCCAACATCGCTCGCTCGCCCAACGAATTTGAGATGCTTGAGGATGTAGGCTCATCCACCTTGCTGTTAGCTTATCCTCGGCGCCTTTTGTAAGACCTTGGACGGTTGGATCAGTCGAGACCCAGGTCACAAGGCTCCAGCTCATGCCGTATAATTCCCCAGCCATGAACTGGTCCTTGACGAGATAACCCCAATAAACCAGAGGGTCCTGAGCAAGACCAGCCTGCTCGTGAGCAATGGACTTGGAGTCGGGAGCAGTAGGAGAACGAGCATCGAGAATGTCGACTCTGGGGGACGCGATGTTGTGTGGCATACCATAAGGAATATGCCCTTTGGCATGCAACTCCAGTCTCATCCGTGACTCTAATTCCGCCAACATGACAAAGGCGTCGTCATCGACTTTAGCAACGAAGTCCGGTCGTACCCAAGGCCGTGGTTGACCCGAAGCGTAGTCCTCCCAGGCGAGGCGTGAATCGTGAGGGGCAGGGTGAGGTGCTGGCGACGAGTATGTTGAATAGGAATAATATGGTTCCGAAATCGAAGTGTTGTGGTAAACAGGGGGTACCCACGCATTTTCAGCAGCCCAACTAAAGTAGGCATGGGACTTCCCGGAGTTCATATTCTCAGCACAAGGCAGGATGACGATATCATTGTACACTATGCTAGGTCGTCAATCTGTGCTACCAAGGAATACGAAGGTGTTGAAAAACTTACTTTCCATCTCGGTTTGTATGCGCCTCTCCCAGCCACTGCGAGGCTGGCCTAGAATAAATCGTACCAGTGTTCGTGACGTTCCTCGTCCATCATCGCCCACACCTGCACCGTTTCGACTTCGAGGATGCGAAGCCCATGTAGTTCTTATCAGCATTCTACGCTCCAATGCAGAGTCCATAGAGAAAACACCAAGAAACACTCCTGCTGGTGGGATTAAATCCAAGTCATCTGGAGGGAAGGATGGAGGAAACACGTCCGGAAGGGGGTCCAAATACGGATAAGGGTGACGCGTGCGGTAACTTGGGGGGTAACTTGACGAGGGGGGAATAGCACAATATGCTTGCCAGGGTAATGGCTCCTTGTCGGGGTTCAAAACGTACATCAGCAGCAATGTGAGTGAGATGGCGAAGAGAATGAAGAGGAGGAGAGCAAAAATCTGATTGAAAGTGAGCTGGACAGAGACGCTGGGACAGAGTGGTTGCCTCACAATGGTTATTGGTTGTTGAGGGAAGAATGGATGTCGGACGATTCTTCTGACGCCTTTCTTGAACGCTCTCCACAACCTTCCTTCTCGTTTGCGTCTCCTGCGTGAATGCGAACGAAAGCTCCACCATCCGCGACTTGAATCCCGCTTGCTGGTATAGGCCCCGGAGTTCATAAGTAATGGTGATATAGGCTCACCCTCGGTGTCCGAGAGAGACGAGGTGAGTTGATGAGATAGGAACGGTGGCGACGGCGACGTTGCTCTGGAGTGTGTCCGCGCTGCAATCGAAGTGGAAGATTCAGAGGAGGAGCGATCCATTGGTGAGGTATCTGGGTATGTGTCCAAATGTGCACTCGCTGGCATCGAATTTGGCGTAGAGCTGGATACTTTTTGTGGATCCGAACTGCTCAAAAACTCGTAATGTTCTCCGAGAGATCGCGCCGATGGTCTTGAAGAAGAAGGAAAGAGATTTCGAAAGCCTGCCATGCCGCTGTCGACCAGACGTCTGGAAGTCTGCAAGAGATGGGAGCGAGTTCAGTGCGAGCTCACTGGCAAGACAGAGTGCAGTAATTCAAAAACCAGTGGTTTCTGCCCGTGATTGAGGAGGAGAGAGGAAAGTTGTTACTCACAGACCCAGCGCACAGTCAATTAGAATGTTAGTTTGTAAATACACCAGCGCTTGCACCACCCTAGTGTGTCAACATGTCGCAGTCCAGCTCCGCCACCAATGGTAAATGAATCCCAAATAGTCTTGCAAATAATAGCTTTGCTCGGATTTGTGGGTGGGCTTGTCACTGGCTTATTCTACATGAAACAAGTCTACGCAAAAGTATTTTCCCAGCTCGATCTTCCCTTCATAGCGTCCCAGAAGGTGGCTAGCTTACTCCTAGAAACCTGTGCTCCCTCCGTCGGAGGCTGAGAAGAGGGCAAAGTGGACCCAGTGTGCTGTTCCACTTTCGTCATAGCGACATCTCCCGAATCGCTGAAACTGCCGCCTGAAAGACTGACAACATGTGCCAACCAAGCGGAGAGATGGATGTCTGCGATCGAGAGTTGATCGCCTGTGTGGGAGGATCGTAATTAGTTGTTCCAGGAAACACAACGGCGCGCTTACCAAGCGTAAACGGACCAACGATCTCCTTGTTCACTTGTGCCAATGCGTCTGGGACTGCATGCTCCCATGTCTGCTTCGCAATTGCGAAGTATTGCTCGGCATGCTCGCTCTCGTTTGCATATAACTGCTCGATAAGTGTTTCAATCTCCCGTTTTTTATCGTTCCAGAATGTCTTTGTCTTCTCGGACATTCGGATGGTTTCGCGTTCGCAGTCCGCAAGGTACATTGCAATAGTTTTCCGTCTGTTTTCGAGGATAGGGACCAAGGCCACAGCTAGGGCCTGTTGAGATCGTGGATCCCGGGCGTTGAAGTGACTCAGCCTTTCTGGAGACACGGCCTCAGAATAAATCACTTCAGTGATTTTATCAGATACGATCGCGGAATCGATAGTCGCGGGAGATAGAGAAGGTGCTGGCGCAGTAGACGTTGTATTTGAAGCAGGCGACCGTGACTTATCCAAGAAATCAACGAGAGTCTGTATATATACTGTGAGCGGTTTTCGAGATCAGCGCACACACTTATCACCTTGGGGTTAGTAATAACTTTGAACCGAGTTTCAACGTCAGGACTAAGTGTCCCCCGTAGAGGAACGACTAGTATGGGCACAGTGGCTGCGGGATAACTGGATGAGCAAGCGACAGCCTTGCACAGAAAGAGCTCACCCTTTGGGTTCAAGCGAAGGAAAGTAGGAGAAAATTCCTCTCCTTTGGCTGTGGTATAGGTCGTTAAACCACCCCTTAAGAAAGGCAGACTATCGTACTAGTATCCACGATACGGAGATCAAGCTCGTCACTTCCATATCCCTTCTCCTTGCTGGGGAACTCGGTAAGAGAAGTTAAGGGACCCTGACATATGGCTCACAGTGCAAGGAGTACTATAACATGATCATTCTGAGTGAAAGTGAAAACACGAAGGAGATCGCTCACCTGCTTTTGACCAGATAGACGACGGGTAATAGTATAGGACTGCCTTTGGGATCGAGTGGGACACCGCTTGGCCCGTCATTGTCGTCAGTGTGTAGGATTAGCTTACAGCGTTGTTCCAAAAAGAACAGGAGCCATGTAAGGCTGTTCAGTACGATAATTAGACACGAGTCATCAACCACGAGGATAGACCTCACAGTCTCCCGACCTCGTGCTGGTTCACGTCCGCACACGTGACCGCGATACTGGAAGGTTCTGTGACAGGGGTCGAGGAGCAACTATATTGCTCCCAACAACCACAGTACCACTTTCTACTCACTGGGATGGCAGCCATCAGGTATGGACAACATTAAGAAATTCTACCAACTCTGATCACTATCCAGACACGAATTCTACGAGACGGACGACAGGCTCACGCTCTCGGTGTTCGACCGAGGGGCTGATCCTGAAGCTGTTTCTGTGCAGTTTGAACCACGAAAAGTACGCTTTATGTGTCTTGTGGTTGTCACATCCACTGATCACTGAACGCAGCTGACATACAAAAATGGAGATAAAGAAGTTTCGTTTCACCCCTTGAAGGGCCAGATCGACACCACTAAGAGCGACTATACGGTAGGCAAAGTGAAAGTCGAGATTCGCCTCGTCAAAATGGCACATGG
>JBBPJZ010000157.1:0-32455 GCA_038089015.1 Chalciporus aff. trinitensis
ACGGTTGTCAGCAGTTTGAGCTCGTGAAGGAGCGATGTGAATTGACACAGGAAACACGTTGTGACTGTAAGCAACTTCTAGCGTGCCCGCCACCGTACTTACGTTTGCAATACGCAGGTATCATCCATCAAATTACCTTGGCCAGTACCACTGCAGCCTCCGCACAGGCAGCGGGACGTTCGACATCGTTGGTCGCACTCGATGCACTGCAAGGCGACCCTGAATTCTTGTCGAGGACGTGCGATTGCCGAGAGAGCCGGAGGTCGCACAAGGGGCATCAAGCAATCGCGAAAAAATTGCTTGAAGAGATGGAAGAGATGTGATCAGGTTTATATAGACATCCGACTGTGGAACACCGGGACGATCTCAGAAATGATACGGATTCAATTCTAGTAGTGCATATCGCTGCAAGCCGGTACACTATTGATTAGGCACTGCCGGAGGACTTGCTCCTGTGGGACGTGCTGTTGAGTAGACAGTGACAATAAGAAGGAAGAAGCGTACAACTGCCATGCAGCAGCACCAAAGGGGATGCAGAATCCTGAGACGAGGAAGGCGGTGAGTTTCACCGCGAAAACTGCGCGATTTTTGGGCCATGCAAAGGGCAAGTGCTGGATAAGAATGACGGATGAGGAAGAAAATTAGCACACGTCTAACGGATGACCTACGTGGTAATGACCGTGTGCGTAACGAGCGGGTGAGGTGATACGCAGACGAGAGACTTGAGAGCGCAGACTGGCTGGTGCACGGGCGAGCATTGTGGTGTGTTGTTGGCGAGAAGAGTCCTCTCGGAACGTTTGAGTAGACGGGTGCACCGTGGGAAAGTTCGGGTGTTTGCGCTCAGTAAAGAGTTCGGGTGCTTTTTTACTTGGACATTGACAAGGAGCAGGCAACTAGATGTGACCTAGTGGGGCACTCAGTACTCAGTACTCAGCTGCTACAGACAAGTCATATTGAATACAGAGCTCAGACCAGGGGAGCGGGCCCATCAGTGTTTATCGTGCCGTATCTGTGATTTCATGCGGCGTTGCGGGGTTGATAGCAGTCACTGGGTCAGATCAATGGCCATATGAAGCTCTCCTATCTATAAAGGTAGGGGGCGTAAGGTTCTCGTATCTCCCTCTTCTCCTCTCCTCACCATGGCTCTGTCCGCGAAAATCACCATCTCATCCACTGGACGCGAGATCGATATCCCTACAGGTCTCTTCATCAACAACGAATTTGTCCCTTCTGCAGACTCGAAAGAGCTCGTTCAGTTCGTTCTTCCTCTTTCCATCACTTCTGACGACTGATGATAACGACAGTGCGATCAACCCCGCTACCGAACAAGTGATCTGCTCCGTCGTTGCAGGTACAGATATATTTTTTGTTTTAGAAACGCGATGATCTGATCAACCCCTGTTTGTCCAATACAAGGGTCCGAGAAGGACATCGATATCGCCGTCGCAGCCGCTCGCAAAGCTTTCAATACAACCTGGGGCAAGAATGTGACAGGCTTCGAGAGATCTCGCTTGTTAAACAAGCTTGCTGACCTCATGGAGAGAGATCAACAAATCCTCGCCGAAGTCGAAAGTTTGAATAACGGGAAGCCAGTCAGGATAGCCAGGTAAGATAGCGCATGACCACCAATTTACCAAATTCCTCAACCGTCTTTCGCAGGGACTTCGATATCGGTGACAGTATCCAGTGCCTTCGTTATTACGCGGGATGGGCAGACAAGATCCTCGGGCAGGTAATGTTTGCATTTGCATTCAGCTATCTATCCCACTCAGTGGACTCTTATACCAGACGATCGAGGTCGATAATAAAGAGAAGCTTGCGTTCACCAGACACGATCCGATTGGAGTTTGTGGACAAATGTATGCGTAGACTACCCCTTTCGCTCCAGTCTCTACTCAACTTGTATTTGACAGCATCCCTTGGAACTATCCAATCAACATGTGGTAGGTCCGTTTTCCATACCGCGAGAATTTCACAATCAACCCATCATCAGGGCTTGGAAAGTCGCACCCGCACTTGCCTGTGGATGTACTATCGTCATGAAGCCTTCGGAATTGACACCTCTGACCGCGCTCTTACTGTCTCGGCTTGTCGCTGAAGCTGGGTAAGGGTGTTGAATGACCTGCCGTAGCTATGTAAAATGTTGATATCATCAACAGATTCCCACCTGGGGTCTTGAACACGATTCCCTCTCTGGGATCAGTTGGTGGTGCAGCGCTTTCGGCGCACCGGGATGTAGACAAGGTAGCGTTCACTGGCTCGACTGTTACCGGCCGGAAGATCATGGAGGCTGCGGCGAAGAGCAATTTGAAGAAGGTTAGTGCACATGCCGCCCGCGAGGCGATGAATGCCAAAGTCTGACGACGACAATATGACAAATAGGTTTCCTTGGAGCTGGGGGGGAAGTCACCGCATCTTATCTTTGAATCCGCGAATCTTGAACAGGCAGCCAACTGGGCGTGTTTGGGCATCCTTTACAACACTGGTCAAGATTGCACGGCGGGTTCTCGTTTGTACGTGCAGGATTCCATATATGACAAGTTTGTGGCCCTGTTGGTCCAGAAAGCCCAGAAACTTGTGATCGGGGACGGCTTTGATGAACTCAGTGGAGGTGGCCCTGTTGTCGGTTCTTTTTGCTTGCTTTTTAATGTCCTGAACTTAAAAGTGTTCAGGTCTCTAAGGCTCAGTACGATAAGGTTTGGGGGTATATCGAGAATGGGAAGGCTCAGGGTGCGAAACTGGCACTTGGCGGTCAAAAACGCCCGGGCAAAGGGTTTTTTGTGGACCCAACCAGTACGCATTATTTCGTCTGATGTCTTCACGCCACTTACAAATTTTTGGCCCCAGTATTCACTGATATCAAGCAGGACATGAAGATAGTGAGGTTTTTCCCTGATATAGTCCGGGACTTTCACTGATGGATACGTATTATAGGTTCAGGACGAGGCATGTCGCGCAGTAATTCAGGCTTATCCAGCTTATTGACGATGTACATTAGATTTTTGGACCTGTGCTCTCAGTTGGCCGGTTCAAGACGGAAGAAGAAGCGATAGCATTGGCCAATGACACTACGTATGGCCTTGGTGCGGGCCTTCATTCCAGTACGTAATTCACTGGATCCACGATGAAAGATGGCCAAATAACAAACAATCGAATCCTGCAGATGATGCCAACCAGTGCATGCGGGTTTCGTCTGCCTTGGAAGCTGGAACGGTACGCAATATTGTGGCCTTGATCTGTGTTGATATCTGATTGTCTGTTTTAGGTGTGGGTTAACCAGTACAATCTGTTGAACAACAACGTTCCATTCGGTGGGAAGAAGCAAAGCGGGATTGGTATGTCACCATATTACGTTATTATGGTGAGCACTGGGGCTGATATTAGCCAAGGTCGCGAGCTCGGTAGCTATGCCTTGGAGGAGTATACCTCTGTCAAGGCTGTTCACTGGAACTTTGGGGGGAAGCTCGAGTGGCCGTTATAAGGTTCGAACGCAATCGCTATGCTGATGAGTATTATGTACCAATAGTAGCGTGTACGTTGAGATTGTTGTAACAAGAATTCACTTTTATTCCGACGCCAAGCTGTGTGAGCCATAGAAGCACTCCGCACAGCATCCTACCAACGGACGCCCATAGTATTAGTTGTGTCCTTTTTTTGTGGCACCCAAACTGGCGAGAAACGACGCACACACGACCAATAGAAGCGGACTCGAATAGGGAAACTGATCATGAAATTACACAAACGGTACCTTCGAAGAGTGCGGAGATCATGCGTAACACGCGGTGTACAAAACGTTTAAACGACACTTGTATGTTAGTCCCGGCCGAACGGTCAACCAAGCCAGTTTAGATCATCGCCCCCTCCGCCCACACAGCGAAATGAACTGTCAAGTGGAATCACCATAGTCGAACCAGCCCTGGCCACCGTAAGAGCTAAAATCGCCAGTGTCGGGTGTCGAAGTTTGTTGGATAGTGAAACGGTGAAAGTGTTCAAAACACTTACAACGGGAAGTCCGGGTTGTCCGGCGCCAGAAGATGGCAGCCTGAGATCGAAGAAGCTGGGGCAGACTCATCGGGGGTCATTCCCGTGGAGGCTAAGGCAAAAGTCGACCCTGTGGACAGAGCCCCAGCACACTGAGTATCGACCGGAGGAGGAGCATAAGAGTCCGGTGCGGGTTCCTGTGCAGCCGGAGAGGGGAACAAGCTGCAGGGCCAGCCCCGTTGCAAGCAACGGTCGCAGGCTGTGGAATCTTCTGTATATGCGCACTGCCAATACTATAAACACATAGAATATTGCGACATAGGTGAAGAGGAAGAACCTTTTTGCGACTCTTACGGCAAGTATCGCAAGCGAGCTTCGCTCTGGTGGTAGCGGAGGTTTGGGCTGAGTTATCCACCATCGGTTGTCAGAAGGTCTTCAGAATTCGCGGTGCTGAAACTGAGTTGGGCACGTCAGGCTTAAATATGCCAAGAAATAAATGAACAGAAAGGCGCATGTCGTTGTCTAGGGCGTGAATAGAGAAACCATACGCCTGGGATCAAAGGATCTGTGGAGCAAGTCGTTCAGATCTTCACCGCAGGCTTCAAACATACCGTAGTAGACAGGGAGAGTTGACAAGGGCATTCGTGAAATTGAGGACTTCGTGCGCTTGACATGATCGAACCCATCAGGTGGATAGAATGATGTGTGATGGATTAACAGGAGTCGGTCAATGCGTACCACCGTGAGCTTGAACATGTCGTGCGCCATACGCAGTGTGTGTGCCAAGGGGTCATTTACCCACAAGCGCTGGCGATTTCACAGGACCTTGCCAGCAGAAATTGACTGCAGCCAAGTTTCACGGGGTGGATACCCTTCGGTAGCCCTGCATTTTGTCCTTATTCTGTGAGCGTCGCATCTGAAAACGGTTAGGACTCGTGTTCATTGACTTTTGACGTTGATTGACTGATTGCGATCTTGACGGAGCAGCAAGGGCAAGCTGCCGCAGCGTCCCGTATAAGGAACACAGAAAGAAGGTTCGACACAGTAGGAAAACAAGGCCATCGGCCACAAGAACACCACCGGGCCTCACGAACAAGGTGAGGATAGCAAGCTGTCGTTGATCGAGAGAAACCTCCTTTCTGTTCGTTGGAATGCTATTAAACAACTATGAAACCAAGTTAATCATACTTGCCTTCAGGCAGGTTAGTGACGCAGACCCCGCGTTGGTTACTGGTGACGGTCGCCAGATGATGTGGGCCGCAACCCCCACGCGACGACAGCGCGCGTTAATGTGCCTACCTCCCAGTGTGCGACTCACTGTTCCAAGACAAGTCTGATAGCAGAGCGGAGAAGGTGCAAGACCGAGACTGAGTATTTTTACACCACATCAACGCAAAAATAAGGGTCGTATTCAAAAAAGCTCAAGTCCCGACAACATGGAGCAAAAACATCCACACATGTACGTAAGAACAAAGAACGAAGGACAACTGGATAGAAGATGACAAGAAACTCATGATTCTCCTGGGTTGCGTGGACCTGCGTCGTCTCTCTCATGTTCAAAAGGAGCGGTATTGTAGGTTTCGTGTTCACCCACAACTTGATAGCTGTTTGTAAAAGTAAGGATAAGGTAAAACATGGCAGAACGAATGATGTGCCCACAAATCTTGTGTGTTCGCGGATGCGGCCTGGGGTGTAACAACATGGGGTGCGTACGGGCGTGAAGACCTGAAACTACCAATGAATATGGATAGATAAATGGGGTGAATTCACTGACGGCCCCTGTTCAGAGTAATCTTGAGTGTAGTAAAAAGATTGCGGCGGGATTCTTTCGTGAGAAACAGTTGGACTAGACGATAACGTTGGTAAGGAAAGAGCATAGACAGAGGTGGCTCACAGGTTTTGGGCATGACGAGGGACACTGGGGACCGCAGCGACTGGTAAATAGCTGGCTGTGTGTAGGGGTAGAGATGTGTGGGTGACTGTATTGTCGGCATAGGAGCCCCGGGCTGGGTCCTGGATACCAGCATCTTGACTTTGGGGTTCTTCCGGCCGAATTGAGGGCATAGTCCAACTTCCCACCGGGAATCGAGGTGGCTCGGATCGTCGGTGCGTGTACTGAACTCCTGTCTCGGCGCCTGAGGTCAGGTTGCCGCCGGAGGCTGGGCCTTGGGCGCCGAAAGACGAAGCTGGGCTCTGCGAGCGAGTTTCTCGGGGTAGATTACACTCCAGTCTTAGCGAAAAGCAGCGACGGCACGGGGGATCGTTTTTGCCGTACTCGAGAGGTTCGCACTATGTTCGTTGAGCCCAGCCTCCAATGGAGGAAACGTACACACTTACGCGCTGCTTCGCGGTTCTGCAGGCGTTGCATGCTTTATCAGCGCGTGGTCGGCGTTGAGCTGGCTTCTGAGGACGGGCTCGTTCTGTTCGTTCTACAGGCATGAAATGCAGCAAGCGAAGACAGCCGGGCAAAGAGCACGATTTCGACAGCCTCCCTTTAAGTACAGGCTCAGTCCCATCCCAAAGTCAATTTACCTACCGTATGCATTGTTGGTGGGGGAATCACATGTAAAGTTTCGCGAGTCCTGCGGTTCTCTTCATGGAGGTTGAAGCACATTCTCGATCACTACATCAGAAACTCTCCGATTAATCTGGTGCATTCCAGCGAGGTGGCTCGAGATGGCGAAAACTCAAATTTGGCCCGTATAACTTGACTGATTGGAGCAGGTCTGAATTAATGAAATGGCGCGAGAAAGCAAGCGGAAACCTCACGATAACGAGAAGGTGTGAATGAAGCTGTGAATGAAGACCGGCGGATCAGGGGTGGGTGGCTAGCTTGGAAGATGGGTCGAACTTCCTTTTTCATGATCAGCGTTTCTAAGCGTCAGGCTTTTGGGGCCATATTTCTCGAATTCTCGTTACTGTACGTAGCTGAGGTGAAATCTGGAGATTTATTGCATCGGAATCCGAGAAGCGGTCGGGGTTTTCTCTGCAGGCGGTCCACGTGAGGAATAGATGTGCTCAGCGATGAACGCGGTGGGTTAAAATAGTCCAGGTAAAACGCACGTAACATATAGTACATGTTCACAGAGCCAAATAATCTTTCACTTCTTCTTCGGTTAGCTTACGGAAAGTAGGTCGTGGTCGGCTAGTTTCCCCCCCTTCCTTCCGTGTCTCGAGTTCTTCCGTTGTCGGTACTGTGACCACACCGATCTCGATGGTCCTCTCTGTCATTTGCCCCTCAAACCCCTCCTTAAGGGTCAACAGGGCCGTGTGAATTGCATCCTCCAGGCTAATGTCATCGTTGTATCTTTACGTGAAAGGAGCATGATTCGCATGTGCATCATTGTGATGAGTCAACATGCAGAAAACTCACCGTTTTTCCAGAAAAGTCTTCGCGTTTACCATATTCTTGCCTATGGCGCTGGCTTTCCAAGCCCAAAATGAGCCCGATGGGTCGACTTGATACAGACTGGGTCCGCGATGAACGTCCCATCCCGCAACCAATAACGACACGCCGAATGGACGCACACCGCTATGAAAAAAATGTGGATGCTCAGCAAGCGAGCCATGCGCGAGGAGCCAACCTTACCCGGACTGCGTGGCCTCCTGCATGACGGTTGCAATCTCCTGAGTCAAAACTTTCGTGGGTGGATACTCCCCGTAGACTTTCCAGTACGCTTGTGCGCTTTTGCGCGCACGCGCGATGAGGACACGAAAATCTGGACCCATTCCGGAATATACAATTCCGATGTTAGGACAGACCACCGCCACCTTCTCGATCATTGAATCGTCTATCAGTATGGATGAAGACTTCTTCTCCGTGGCAATGACGATGCCATTTGACGCTGGTGGGAATGAACAACCGATAGGCGGATATTATGACTATGATGATACCTTTGATCCCTAGGCTTGTGGTCCCTTGTGAAACGGCGGCCAAAGCGTGTTCAATCTGCACCAGCTTTCCGCTCGGCGAGAAGACGGTCAGGGAGTAGCTAATGGGAACGGTGAGATCGGTAGACAGGTTTACGTGCGGATATCATACCTGTATGCGCCTCCATCTGCACTAGCCATTGTGAGCGAGTTTGCAACAAGGAGAGAGTAGAATTAACGGTGGTAAAGGAGGGGAGGAGTATGAGACTGATTACCTTGATCATGCAGTACGCGCGTCGGCACACGCGTCCTTGTTTGGCCTTTGTTAGGCAGGCCCGTCTAGATCAAACTCACACAAATATCCCCCTGAGTTACAATACCGTCAAGTTTCCGTTCATAAACAAAACACATGGTACATGGTACACTTATAAATTTACAGGGTCTCTTCAAGTACACTCATCCCACACTCGTCTAGCTATCACTCCTTCAACGGCGTTGTCCTCAAATAAGATTGCTAAAATGAAATGGGTCAGCCATCCATCTTCTCGAAATGGCATAGATATACCTTATGGAATGTCACGTCGGGGAACAGCGTCTTGGCCTCCTCGTTGGTCACGGTGGGGTGGACAATCACATCGTCGCCCCTGTTCCAGTTCACAGGGGTTGTTACCCTGTACTTATCACCGAGCTGCAATGCTAAATGGAAGATCGCTCAGAGATATGGATAGACACATAATTTCAGTTCTCTCACAGTCAATAACGCTAGCAAGTGGGGTTAGTACAAAGATCTCAGTCGAGGGGAAATGGAAATGTAGTGCTTACCGAATGATTTCGTCAAAGTTCCTGCCCGTCGAAGCAGGGTAGGCAATCATCAAACGGATGGTTTTCTTGGGGTCGATAATGAAGACGGTTCGGATCTACAACCAGTTAGGGATGCGTTTCACTGCAAGCTCAGTTCACTCACCGTGAAAGGGAGACCCTTGCTGTCTCGGTTCGTAGCATCTTGCTCGTCGAGCATGTCGTAAAGCGTAGAAATCGACCTGTCAGCATCGGCGATCTGATATATGTACATGGTGAGCAGTTGTAGGGAAGCGTAAAGAGGTTGGACTTACGATAGGGAATTGGACGTTGGTGGGGCCGTACTTGGCACCGAACTCGTTGATATCTTCTACCCACTTGTGGTGATCTTCAAGACCGTTGGCAGAGATACCGATGACCTTTACGTTGCGCTTCTCAAAGTCGGGTGCACGGCGGGCCACCTCACCGAGCTCGGTGGTGCAGACAGGGGTGAAATCTCCGGGATGGGAGAAGAGGACGGCCTAGATGGAAGTTTTTAGATGACAGGGTATGATCTTCTATATTGGATGCATACCCAAGAGTTACCGATCCATTCATGGAACTTGATCGGGCCAGTTGTAGTCTGAGCTTCGAAGTCTGGAGCGATGTTACCTAGACGGAGGGAAGGCATATTTATCAACGTCGTATCTGCGGGAAGAGGAGGATATCTATCTAACCATCACATTTCACTGGGCTTTTTATGTCAAGTGTCCTATAGCCCGTTAGCAATGTGATGATGAATTATCAGCAGTTATTGCGCCTTTGCTTCTCACGCCGTGTCAATGGTCGATACAGTACTTAACCTTGATCTGACAATCAACCTCTACTTGCAAAAACCTCCGAATACACGGCGTACAGTACCCTCGTGTCTACCGTGTCTAGTAGAACGCCACTGCATGCAGTATACTATGCGGATGCCGCTCCTGCTGCGCTTGCAGTATTTTGTCAATGTCCTCATCGATGTCCGCTGACGCCTCGATCTACATTCGCCGATCAGAACATCCTCCGCAAGGCGCCACTCAGCTCAACTTACCGCCGCGGCCAAGTCTAACATCGCTTTCCCAGCAATTAGTGCTTCCTCGTGATTGTCCTTGATTTCTATATTAATGATGTGCACCGGTTTATTGAATTCGCCGCCTCGACTGAGAAGATCTATTACGCATAATTCAGCCTGATACGCCCCTTCCATGAGCTCGACGGGCTCACCATCGCATACAGCATCAAAGCAGCGCTCCTCGCACGTGATAACCACATCAGCAACGGTTCTACTATCCTGCCAACGTTCTGGAGCCAATTTGATCCTGCGATTACGGTCTAGCATCTGCAGAAGACCATTTGCGGTATACCTTGCGCCACGAGCTCAGATATGGAACGTATGATGGACATGAATGCAACCCACAACCGAGGATCCTTGGACTGGAGTTCTTCATATATTGAATTATAAGGCGTTCCGAATGAATATATATTCGGCTTATCTATTGAGGGACCGGGGAGGCGAACTGCAGACCCTGTACCGCATGAAATTACTTTATAACCTGCTTTTCTTGATTCTAGTTAGTAGACGTTGAGTTATCGGCGTAAGCTAATACGCACTGAAGGACAAAGTGACCCTCCATCGAACGATTCTGGAATGGTGAGTCTCATCTTCGCGTTAGTGTGGACGCTCAGGTACCTGGTTACTGGCGCAAACAACACAGAATAGTGGTCGCGGCGTGTATGTAGAGGTAGAAGGCGCATTAGCCGTTAGAAGGGCGTCACTGGCGCATGCAGGTGGTTGCTGCGATACTTGCGGTGTGACATTTTGAGGATCGGCAGAGGGCCACGGCGTCGAACCATGCGACTGTGGTGGTGGTGGTGGTGGGACAGGTGAGCCAGAGGGAACTCGCTGCAGACGGGGGTCGGGGCGTGCTAGACGGGGGTCGCGGGCTCGGCGAGGATCCATGAAACACTATATTCTTAGCAAAGACTGTTCGTTGAGCATAGACGCCAAAAACGCGTTGAAAGAGTGAAAAACATCAGCAGTATCTAGAACATTCGTAGTCTCCAGCTCGACCCAGCAATAATTTAGTGCGGGTCAATAAAGCTTCCACTCTGAATCATCATAAGAAAATAACACGGCAACAAGAAACTCACAAGATTTGAATGAAAAGCTTTGTTGAGGAAGACGGCGAGGATGGAGCGGAATGTTGAGCGTGTGCGCCTCACGGTGGCACTGGGTGGCTGCACCCTCGCTATAATCACACACTCCAGTTACTCCCTGCCTCTTGCCAGTGCCGATCACCGCGACAGGCGAACATCCGACTCTCAGCCTGTCGCTCATCACACATTTCCTCACCAATGGTGTATGTCTCGGGTCCGTAGAGTTTCCGTTGACATGCTGACGGCCCAACAGCATCCTCACGAAGCTATCGGATATGATATCTTCCATCCGTTCTCCGACAGAGGAGGATGTCCAGTTGATTGGACATGCGATCGCCCGCGACGAGCAGGCCGTCGCTGTTCTGGACTCTGAAATCAATTCAATCATGGCGCAGTTGGAGCAGGTTCGTCTCCGCAAGAAACAGCACCAGGAAAACATCCGCCAATACAAATCATTAATTACACTAGCACGGCGCATCCCACCCGAAGTCCTCGCAAGTATCTTTGAACTGTGCGCGGAGAGTGGCTGGACCCGTGCACCTCTGGTCGGATCGCAGGTGTGTTCCACTTGGAGGGAAGCGGCAGAATACCCACATGTCTGGTCCCGCATTTATATCGACTGTGGCCTTGGCAATCCCTTGGCGAAGACGCAGTTGTGGCTGTCGAGGGCACTCCAGTCCCCCCTCCATATCTCGCTGGATATTCCCGCCGATGCACCGTTGGTGGTCGAAGTCCTTGCTGTTCTTTTCGAGCGATCGGCTCAGTGGAAGAGCGTCAGCATCCGGACACACGACTCCATCCAGCTAAACCACATTTTATCGCTTATGCATCATCCATTCCCGCAGTTGCGCCAGCTTGACTGTGTGACTCATTGGGATACCCCAACAGGAGACCTGGTCGACTTCTCTACTCTCCACAACGCCCCTACACTAAACCAACTTAACCTCAATCAACCCAACTTACCTCGTTGGAGTATTCCATTCCAGTTGACGACTCTGCGGCTTGTTCTCTCTTCCACAAGACCCAACCTTGTTTCCGCCTCAAGATGGACAGATATGCTTGCCAATCTCGTTGGCTTGAAGCATCTGACATTGGAGCTCTCCGACGATTCAGAATATCACTACGAAGCCCACACAGCTCAGACTGCGGTTCTCCCTCAGCTCGAGTCGCTAACACTAAGCATCCTCCCCAACCTGGTTGAACTTTTTGATAACATGAGTGCTCCAACGCTCTGCACGCTCCTCCTTCGTTATTTCCCGGGACCTCAGCATGTCTCCTCCGGACCATTCATTCATCGTTTTCTGCATTCCTCACCCCACGTAGAACTGCTAGAGTTACACGATGTAGATTTATCTCGAGAGGAGTTGGTGCAATGTTTCAGGCTATTGCCCCGTGTCGAGGAACTTCGTTTACACGACAGCGACATCTCGGACGATGAGCTGCAATACCTATACGGTTCATCTGGCTTGTGTCCGAATCTAACCCGCTTGGATGTACGCTGGTGCGTGCATTTGACTGGAACGGCGTTGGTTCAACTCGTCCGGAGTCGCGTCCGAGCCAACGCCGATTCGGGCACTAGCAAGTCGAGGACCGTGCTGAGGGCGAAGGAGGTGGCAGAGGTGGCCGCGATCAATTGCCTCCATGTGAAGGAGCGAGACGTTCTTCATATCGCGGAAGTCACGACTTGCAGGCTCATGCTCAGGCCGACAGATGACTTTTGCCGTAAGTCCATCCAACTTGCAGCTCGATTACCGTGAAAGCTGATATTAACGGACTTTAGGCAGCAGAGGGTGCTGCGCAAACGAGCGCTATCGGCAGCGAATGCGTCTTCGTCATGGCATCACTTTCAATGAAAGGGATCCGCCCTTCTCTAGAATCATTCTCTGATTCCGCTTTTTATGATGATATATCCGAGAAACTTTGTTTCTGAGAGTGAATAGATACCAGTATTAGTACAGGTAGTAAGATGGATGTAGGTCACAAACTATGGCAGACGGTGGTGAAGGAACACCATCCACCTCAAACAAGGACTGCAATCATTCTTCCACCGGAATACAATCATTACCCTGCAGAGCGTTTGAAGGGCATGGTTCTTACTTTCTGGTGGTTAGTGTAAGAAAACAAGTACTTTAGAATTCATTGTTCGACACGTGTCACGTGGGCTGGCTAGCCTTCGGTGGTCGCTCCCCTTGATGCACACTACACTCACTCCCAACGACACTCTCTTGCCCTTGAACGTGTAAACTATCGCTTACCGCCACTATGGGATACGTTGACCGTACCGCAGACTTTCGGGAAGTCTTAAGGTCGAAGCAGGCTTCCATCCCTCCTTCCAAACGACGAAAACTGGCTGCTGAGGCCGAGGCTCAGGATGCGTTTGCGAAACGATATCTAGAAGAGGCTTATGCTGTGGTACGGTTAGCTTCCAAGTTTACGAGCTGGCACTTAACACGAACTTCCACAGCTGAATCATATAAACGCCCTCACACGAATGTTGTCTAACATTCGCAGACCGTATCTCAATGTAGATTCTCATTCGAGTCCTCTTGCGCGTCAAGGCTCTCGGAATCTCGACCTGAACGACCTGCAGCAGTCGTGGTCAGAAATCAAGTATCTTTCCAACGGGGAGAGGGATCAGATTGACCTTCAGGCCCGTGTGATACTTGTCCGCTGCGCGGATCGAGTAAAGAGCATGGAGGCACTCGAGAAACGTGCGGATTTTGCAAATCTCATCAGAACACGACCTGATCAACTTCCACTTTGAACAGGACGTGCAGAGCTGGCTGTACGCAATATGAACCCGCTTGCACGATTCCTCCCGGCAAGACTGATACACGGCGACTCCGCCACGCTCCCTGAATATCTTGCTGCCCACCGTGCTAGCATAACGTGGTACCTTAGCCGGCGTTTAACCGAAGCTAGCCAACGCCAGAAAGAACTACAAGAGGAACGTGTAAAACGACAACTAGAACGAACCCGTACCCTTGGTTCAAGCGCCGCTCGTGAAGCTATCAACATAACCTCGAAGGATGTTGCACCGGAGAAACCCCAGTCTACCAATGACAGCTGGATTGGTGGTGCTTCCTCTGCCATTGTCTCCGGCATCGCTGCCACCATTGGTTCTGCTGCTAGCCGTTCTGATCCTACCAAACATACTGGACCCACGATCTCCGTGGAGAACTCAGATGACGAAGAGGAGATTGAACTTACCGAATCTCAAATCCTTCAGTTTGAAACCGAGAATGCAAATATTCTGCGGTCGGTTCAGGATACGTTGGAGTCGGTGCAGCAAGCGGAGGCACGCTTGATGGACATTAGTTCATTGCAAATGGAGCTTATCAATCATCTCACCCGCCAGACAGAGCTAACAGAGCAGCTCTATGATGATGCCATCTCTACTACCTCGACTATTGAGAAGGGTAACGTGCAACTCAGGGAGGCGAGACGTAGAGCGAAGGATAGTAGAATATTCATCCTTCTATTCCTTATTGGGGCCAGTTTATCGTTGCTCTTCTTACATCTGTACTAGACACTCACACGGTATCTCCAAAGCATAATTTATATTGTCCAGAGTAACACTAGCATGTGGATCCAGAAAACTAGAGTAATAATGAGGTCTAATATAGCTGTTCAGTCCGTATGCGGGATGCGCATGAAACAGAGTCAGGCATCTGCAAGAAGGGGATTTCCCTCTTCGATATCTTGAAGTGGCTCCCCTGCAAGCTCGTGGGCTCTCGAAGATCTGCCGTGCAGTCGTTTAATCTCCTTCTGGATGAAAAAGTAAACCACACTGTTGGTAGTTAGGCAATGGTGTTGACAAATAGATCCGGGGAAGATCATACGAGCTTGAAATAATTGAGAGCACAATCCCTCCTACAATTAATAGGCCATTCAGGAGCTTTGTTGCTGGTGGGGTGAACATGAGGTCCGTGACGAGTGGGAGGTATAATCGACGTACATGAATCCATATGGCTTCGTTGTTCGCCGTCAGAGAGGGCTGCGACGCGTGACCCCACAAAGACATAGACGAAAATTCGAGGCAGGACAAAGAGCGTAGCGAATACAAACTGGGTAAGGGACACGGACTCGATGGTCTGAAAACAGAGAAGAATATAAGGCGTAACTTCCAAAAGGTTACAGACTTACAGCAAACAGTGAATTAGAGTATACCCAAGGAGGGAAGGATGAAACACGGATAAGGATAATAAGGGGCATACCCTTTGCGCGCTAGTAGACAAGGACTAAGATTATCTCCAAGGGATACAAAACGCGAGAACTGACGATAACGGCTTCCAACGCTTGCCATTTCTCGTTGTTAGCGGTCCATTTCCGCAAGCGACTACTGAAGAGGAAGCGCAAGATAACGAAGGCGAAAGCCGATCCGCTGACAGTAGAAATAGCGGCGGGAACGAAACCTCGCATGCCATAAGTGAATCCAAAGAGATTCATGAGGGTAGCATGGCCGATGAAAGGGGGGAATGATATGAGAACTGGCGAGATTTAGGAGCAGATAGGGTGGGTGAAGAGCGATTACATACTAGCCGCAGCAATAAGAATGAAAGAACCGAACGAGAGACGACGAATTTCAGCGGCGAGATCATACATGAACTGAGCGATACGACTTGGGGTCACTAGAACGATGAAAGTGATCAGGCACGCGTAGAAGAGCAAGAGACAGCATATTGCGGCCTGAACTTGGCGATTATCACAGAACTATACTCCAGATTGCTGCTACTCACCTTCATGTAGAAACCGAGTTGCTGATACTGCGAGGAAGCCTGCCTCGCCTGATAGCGTAACTGTGTATGAAGAGAACCAAAGATTGCTGCCATCGGGCTGAGAGCGAGGTTTACCAAGCAACTAATCCAATAAATTCCTCAACCTCCAGCAGCCTAAGGCTGCTATAGCTAGATACTCCGTCGCGTCCACGGCGGGATGAAGAGGCTTGAGGCCACGACATAAAATTGAATTATTTATTATACGTACTCAAAATAAATAAATAAAGACACGATCACATGATCTGGCGCGAATAGCGTACGGCCACTGTGCCTGCACCATTACTCAACGTTTACTTACTGAAAGTCATTGCGGAGACAGCACACACCTACCACGACTCAAGTACTCAAGTCTAGACGTCGGCGTATACTATCACATCCACCTCATGGAAAAATTCTCTGCGTTCAGAGTGAGTCTTCCAAATAGCCGTTTCTGTCCTCCCACTAATTTATTTAGGACCCTGGAACGGGAATACAGGTTAGCCTGTCCACTCTTCTCTCCGAATAGACTCCCGAACACGAGTTAATCTGTCCAGCCCTTCCTTCCGCCGGTTCCACCATCGGAGCATGACCTTCTCGTCTCACTTTTAACCCCAATTCGCATCACATTGGGTGTGATACGATCGTTGCTGGTCATCATAACTGCCATCCTGTATTTCACATTCGTCAACGTGATGGGCACACTTCTTGTAAGCCCGTGGAGAATCCCCTTATCCCCTTATCTCATGCAGTTAGGTCCCAATTCCCCCTCTCCGTCGGTTCGTCGAGGGGGTCAGTACAGTCACCCTGGCCCGGCTTGCACTCTTGGTACTTGGCTTCTTATGGATACCGGAAGAGATGGTGACACGCAAGCGGGGGTTTGTGTACCTTCAATTTATCCACGTCTGACATTGATTTTCTCTGCAGGAAATCGCTGGATATCCCATGGAAGCCTCGGGGTGGTGATGTTATTGTGTCTAACTGGAGCTCGTGGCTTGACATCTTATGGCTTGCATATCGGTGTGTTATAACCCCCCTGTTTTGATTAAAAAATTGTCGTGTCTGAGATATTACCAAAGGTTCAACCCTATTTTTGTATTACCCGTCGCCGATGAGCCCTCACCGCCAATGTCATTGGCTCCGGAAGGGGAAGCTGTATCCTACAGACCTGGTCGTAAGACCGGCACCGGTTCGGCGGCGCTAGCTGCGCCGATTCGGAACATTAGTCCACGCCAACCAATTCGTGGTTTCCGCCAAGTGTCTCTGTTGTCCATGGTGTTCGCCACCGGTCGAACTCCACAGTCGCCCTCAACGGGATCCTGTCAATCTCTTGAGGACATCAGACGGTCTGCAGAACGACCTTTGGCTGTGTTCCCTGAGTGCACGACAAGCAACGGGCGCGGCCTCCTTCGTTTTGCTCATGTCTTTGAGGGCTATAATGTTCCGGTGAAGGGTTGGAACGTGTTTGTCATGTGTACCAGGTAGAGGCGAACCTAATTTTGCACGTTCGCACCTCAACCAAATCTTTAGATATGACCCTCCAACTGCTCTCCGGCCATCCCTCACACACCCCATCGCATCCTCCGCACTCAACCCGGTGTATCACATTTTCTCTATTGCAAGCGCATTCTCGCTACAGTCTCTGTCTGTTCGCATGCTTCCCCTTTCCGAGTCACCTTCGTCTCAACTTTTCATGGTGAGCGAGGTTGTTCCAGACCCAGTGGTTGACACACTCTCCGAGGCTTGCGCCGTCATGATTGCAAGAATAGGTAAAATGAAACGTATTGGATTTGGTTGGGAAGACAAGGTCGCCTTCCTGGATTTCTACTCAGGGCAACAGAAGTAGCTCATTTACCTGATGCTTCACACCGGTCGTCTGCCACCACCGGGCGTAAAATGCATTCGCGTCTCCCACGATCACACACGAAGCAATCCCAAAGGCTAATCTCCATTGATCATTTCATCTCAGAACAGAATGTAATCAACGATCGAGCTTCACGTCAACGCTTTAATCTACATAGGACCATGTAATATACACAGGCAATCGGATATAACGACAGCAGTAGCCAACTAAATACCATTGGAAGTATTTGAGCAGGCCGATCATAAACTACAAAACCTCTTGATACGAAGAAACATCACCACCTCATGAAGACGGTGGATTGAGCACGTCCTGCATTAGCGCCATCCACCTCTCATCCATGCCAGATTCCCCGGAAAGCATTTGCTCTAAATCGCTGAAGACACTTGATGGATCGGGCGCCATGGATGAAAGTGGTTCAGAAAAGTTGATGTCAGTAAAGTTCTTCATAAACTGCTCGTCAAAGCTAGGGGATAGTGTTGTTGAGACAAAAATGTTCGGAGAAGTGCTTCCCGTGGTCATGGGAGACATGTTACTGGAGAACATATTGGACTGGGAAGCCAAGGGTTGATCGAACTGGAAGGGGGTGGCGATAGAATTCATTGTCATTGAATTGGACATGGGTTGGGGGAACATTGACAGGTACTCCACAAGGGAAGGATGAACTTCCGGAATAGTATCCGAGTGGGTGTGACTTTCATCCGACAAGGAGGATGGAGAACTTGCCGCGCTTACTGTCCCAGATATCGATGGCGAGGATGTCTGAACCTTTCGACGACATTGCTGAGAGAGGATTTTAGTGACTAAAATCCTCGTCTGACCCCCAAAGACGGCGAGCTCATCGACGCCAGTCTCGGGGAGTAGGATAGCTGCGCTTGTGCCGACAGAAGCGCTACCTTGCGTAGGCGATTGCACCCGGGCTTGCTGGGCCTTTTGTTTCAAGTACATCAGTACTGCCTTGAAGACTCAAACTGTTACTTATAACCCTTGAGAAAATAGAAGTTTGCTCTCACCAGTGCGCTTCTGGCGCGAGGATTTATCGCTGTGCCAGCCCTAAATATGTTTAGCGCCAGATCTAATTCTAGCTGTGCAGCTGGTGCCATGGTGGAGGATGGAGCTCTCATTGCAATTGTGGCCACAATAATCTAGTAATATAACGTGAGCCCGGACATGATGGCAAAACGATCAGACCAACCGCAGCGGAAAACAGATGACTCCACATCGTCCAAAATCGTGAGAATAACTGAGGATACTTCTGGTGGTTAAGTGCAATGGTCTTGATAATTGCCGAAGCACATCGATATGATGCGAGAAATGACGGAGCAAAAGGACTGCGAAGCGGGTTCGAAGGAAAGTCCAGCATAGCTTGAGCGAAGAAGCTGCGATGTAAAAACAGCATTGCTAAGACACTTGCTGAGTAAGAATAAGCTGACCGAAGTGAAAGAACGCACTTGAAGTCCTGAACATGAAAAGTAGCCTGCCCTGCATATACGTGGTAGGTGTGGTGTACTCGTCGATAGAGCGGGAACGGTACAAATTCAATGAGGGTGGGAGGATCTTCTCTCGAACTTTTCGATCCAGCTCCAAGATAGTTTCGTAGCTTGGTGGCGTAACAGTGAGAGTAAGTTCAAGTACTGGTATGTACACATCCTTCACGAAAGAATATTTCCAACGGAAAACTGGTAGAGTGCTCAGTCAACGGCTTCACAGGATAAAAAGGAATTCCTACAGCCCATCTCTACTTCTCCCTGTTCATTTATTGTTGCGGTGTCGTCCTCCGGAAATTCACAGTCAACATACGAAAGGCTAATTGACGGTGGGCGCCCTAATGCCATACTCTGTGCAAATCAGCAGCAAGTATATTATTGGGTGGTCACGGAATTACCTACATGAAACATGTCGGATGTCATAAGCTCCCAGAAGAGCGCTCGACGTCGTTGAATGGCTTTTGCAGGCATGCTAAAACGTGCAGGATCACGATCTACTAACCGATAAGAGCATACTCAGTATCAAGCGGCAGGACATACGAAGACCCATCTACCGAAAGCAATTCAGTAAGGCTCATATATTCACAGGACGACATACGCTTTGAGCGAGCTTGTTCGCAAGCGCCATGATTGACCATGCACTGTCTAGCGTAGGCTGAACTCCGCGGTTTGAATAGAAGAACGCCATCAGACACAAAGCTTGTAAGGTCTGGCTGGTGGGCCGATCGTACACTGACTGTAGCGATAGGGCCAAACGGCCAAGATTGAAATAGTTTTCCGCTTCGGTATTGAAAGGGGGGAGTGTGAGGTCTGTGAGGGCACCGTGGGCGAAGACCATATAGAGGACAGCGAGAGTATGCGGCGAGACATCACTTTTGGCCTCTGAATCCTTCTGTCCATCCTTTGCAAGAGCATAAACGGGGGCCAAGATCTCGTCGATCAGCTCTTCACGACGAATTGGCCGGAAAACAAAGGCAGCATTCTCCATATAAGTTTCGCACAGGGTAGTAGCACGCGGATATGAAGGCAGATGGTTAAGCAAAGAAAGCATAACTTCAGATACTTTGTCCTCATCGTCGATGCCGGTGATATTGTGAGGGAGATCAGAGGCCAAGTGTTTGAACTCGGCCGGTACCTGAGGTAGATCAACATCGGGAGCAGAAGTGTCAGTCAACTCTGCGCCAGCCTTTATGGAGACGGTGAGATGACAGTGTGGGCATTTTCAACTAGCATTGCCTACCAGGAAAAGTGTCTTGACATCGGATAAGCATCAGTGCGAGCTGACAACTTAGTTCTAAATGACTCACCTCAGATCCCGCTGTACGACCAAAATAATGCGAATCCCCTCGTTCTGTAATGGTGAGAGTCCCAATGCCGCTTATTGGGACAGTCGAATCTCCTAATGACTCCCGAGGGGAAACTTCAGGCCCGTACTTAACCGAGAGCAACTCGTCTGTCAGCAGAGGGTGCACTTCATTCGAAGCTCCGGCCTGGGATATTGACAAAGCATCTTCAAGGGAACGTATGCGCTGGCCCATCTCGGAGATCTTGCGGTGAAGGTGCTCCGTGTCGGCGAGAACGAATCTGAGACCCGTGTTAAACAACTCTGCCACGACTCGTCAGTTGGAAACACTAACCGAGTGCCCTGGCCGGTTGAGAGACTTCCTGATACAAGTGAAATCACGACTATCCACATGGATGCAACGGGGGTAACGAACCATTGGGACATATTGTAGGGCAACCCCTGCGAATGCAAGAACCACAGGGTAATTTCTTATCACACTTTAACTTCAATCTGCAGCGTGGTTATAAGTGTCAAGGGTGAGCGATCTAAAAAGGGAGAACCTTCGACACTCTGCGCAGGATATTTCACCACGAGCCCGTTTCAGTTCGATCTCCTCCTCGGTGGATATCTTGCGGAATGTTCGACGAATGACATTTGATCCAACGCCTTTGGAAGTATCAACCGGCATAATGCGCCAAAAGGTTAAGATCTAGGGTGACGAAGTACTTTTTACACTGAAATGGCTATGTATTTTTCCCGCTCCGATTTAACGTGACGTGGTGACTTAGTCAGCATATCAATGATCACGTGACTTGACGCGTCGCGTCCCATATCAGGATATCTTCATCGAACGGAAGCTCTTACAGAACACACTTACAGCCTTGTCAAGAACAGTCATTCTTTATTCATTCATCCGATGCATTCATTATTAGCTATACTCGCCGCTGGATTCGCTCTCCTCTTGCCACCGCTGGCCGGTGCGGCGGCCACAAACACAACTCGGACCGTCACCCCGGGCAGTCTACACACCCTGCCGGAATCATATCAATTCGACCCCCGAGATGGCTGGGACTCTGTCATGGTCACAAACCTTCGCTACAAATACCGCCGCAGTAGTAGTCCAACCCCCAGCGGGGCTTCTCCCCATGCACGGGCCAAGAACCCTACCAATGCACTCAAGCGCCCGCCGAGCCCAAACGATGAGGTTCCTTCTACTAGAAGCGTTCTGAATGCTATCGAAGACTCCATAGTTAAGCTCACTGAGAACATGGTGGCCATCGGCAAACCTCAGCCTGTCACCATTACCTGGTAGGATTTCATGGTTTGCTACCAATGCTCTCCTGATCTCTAACTTCCAGGTATACCGGCAAGGACCTTCTCAATCCAAGTTGCTGGAGTGACCCTAAATGGGCGCCAACGGTAAGCAACGATCGATCCACAAAGTCACCTCTCTTACTTACCAACATCATATAAGGACGAGTCTTTCGTTGCAGCACTGACTATGAATGGGTGGTCAGAAAAGCCGAAGTGCTTCAAATTTCTTGAACGTAAGTCACAGTACTCGTTTTGCCGGACATATGCACACCGATCTGCTGTAGTCTGCAATGGCGCTGAAAGGTGTACATTCGTCCGAGTAGTGGACTCCTGCGCCGGGTGTCAGGAGGGATCAAAGCATGTCGACCTCACACAGGCGGCCTTCAAGGCACTCGCACCGCTGAACAAGGGTATCTTGACTGTACAGATGCGTGAGGCGACCGACCCTACGGATTGGTGAGTAGATATCTACTGCTGCATTACATACGGACGTTTGAAGCGATAAATCCTTAGGAGTGAAGAGTACTGGGGCCCGAAAGCGATTTGATATACTTGTCTAGATCTGTAATCTTTAACCCAGGCCTGATAGAGCTACGTTGTACGAAGGCTCACATCCACGCATCATGCCTTGATGCTAACCCGTTTTCTCTTTTTACCCTCGGTAATTTTTTCTCGCACCTTCGCTTCATCGAAATCCTCTTCTTCGAAAAACTGGGCTGTTTTCTCAGCCTCGTTTTTCCGGCGAATGAATTGCAAAGCAGCTAGATTGTATCCAATCGTATCCTTCTCGCGTCGGAGGGCATTTCTGAGATGAATGCGCATCGGCATTAACGTCGTTCGCATGATTCGATTGGCCACGATCTGGTGGTGATGAGTTTTGAGGAGGAAGAACATCACATTCGAGACCAGTGTGATGCTCCAGCCCTGCGATTAGTATCAGTTAGGCAACGCAAGTGATCCGAATTTCGTGGAAACACGCCTTTTTGGCCCAGATATCTAGATAACGCATCAAAGAAATGACCCTATCGAATGGTAGGACCAATAATGCGTCGTATAGCGCAGTACTGGGAACCTTTTCGACGACCCTGAGGACATACGCCTCTGGTTCTAAATCCATTGCCGCAAGAATGGCATTACGAGGTGGTGGCTGCAAGCCAGCGGCTTCCAGGGTGCCAATGCGAGCTTTCTGCTCTTCGAACTCTTGGAACGTTGCTCGTTCGTTGTCGGCGAGCTCAAGGGCTTCCATGATGCGCTCTCCGGCCATAAGTGTTTCTGTGGTCTGTTTGGTCACAGCGGCAACCTCAAGAGAGGGTTGGCCATCAGTGTCCTGTCCGTGTCCAACGGTACTATCCACTTGGTTCAGAGTATTCGCGAGCTCACTCTCGTAGAGCCGCTCCAATTCTCGCTCGCGTTCCTCTTCGAGAAAGAGCTATAAAAGAGTCAGGGTGCGTTAAAATCCCCAAAGACGGATGTCGTACTGGTTCGTCGAGCTTTTCAAAAACACGGATAGATTTATCATGAGACCCTGTCACTACGAAGTTACCTTGATGGCTGACTGCGAGGGCCCAGATTTCGTTGTGATGGCCATCAAGCTTTTGGATGTTTTCGAACTGCAGACAAAGTCTTAGCCAATGTAAGGTGAGAGACGCGAAGAGACTCACCTTGTCACCATCCCAGTACTTCAGCATCTTATCTTTGCCAACTGTCCAAAAGTAGTGGGACTTTTTCTCAAACAGCACCTGCATGACGCTGTCCTCGTGGGCAAATATTGACTTGTGACAGTCACCGAAGTCAAGCCCCCATATTTTGACATTCTTATCAGCAGAACACGTAACAATCAACTTTGAGTCGTCTGAGATATCCATGGAGAGTACTGGCAACTAAACGAAGTATGCGTACGTCACACGGTGCAACGGATAACAGATCAGAACCGACCTTGTGTCCGTATAACGAGAGGAAGAACTTGAGGCTATCTTGGTAGAAAACTTTCACAGTAGAGTCCAGAAGAGAAACAGCAAGGAGTTTGCCATTCGGGCTGTATCGTACGGACAATACGTCATCGGACATCTTGAGAGTTCGCGTGTGCACCAGGGTCAGTAATTTCTTGGGCTCATCCTACAAGTACGGTCTATCAGCACGCTGTATACCATGAAAGAAAAAAACTACCTCGCCCTCAGCCCCGTTCCGGTCGAATTCCCAGAACTTGACTTCTTTGTCGGCGCTCCCGCTGACAAGCATCCGCTCATCAGGTCGGAGGTGCAATGACCATACTGTTGAGGAGTGCGCACTGATCGTATCAGTGAGAGCAGAGGAGGCCAGGTCGTAGATGAGAATTTCGCCCGACTTAGTGCCGACAGCTATCTATGAGAAATATGAGCCACTGGGACACATACAACGAACAGGAACGAACCTGTCTATCGCCTGGAAGGAAAGTACTGCAGATAGCATAACCACAATCCATGGTTCGAATGCAGGCAGTGGTCTTCATATTCCACAACTTCAATGATCCTATGAAGCACGTGAGGGGATGAGCGGACAGAATATTAACAAACCTACCGTTCGACGCAGAAGCCAGAAGTTGATCATCAGAACTCAGACAAAGTGTCCGTATATCCGTTCTGTGTCCCGGTATGTCTATCGAATATATGCGACCAGCTTCGGGAACTTGTTCCTTTGATTTTGACGGAGCGGGGACATCGTAAACCTCTAGCGCGTTTGTAGCAAGTGCCACAAAGAGCTGTATATCACATTCAGCTCGTTTCATCATCACCCAAACAGAACGCTGACCTGGATACCTCCCCTTTGACTGCTGGTAATTTTGGTGCTGAAGTCAAACGATCTGACTTTTCCACTCGCTCGAACGACCAAGTATGGCGTAAACAGGTCAATGAGGCTGACCTCGTCTGAACCCACAGCCTCCTCCTCTAGATTTTCGGGAAGGTTCTCCTCTTGCGGTTTCGTTTTCCCCTTCTTTTCTTTCGCGCGTTTGCGGCGTCGCGCCTGTTTTTTCCTAACTTCGTCTTCGGTCCGTATGCGAAATATTTCAACAGACCGATCATGTGATTGGACCGCGACATAAGGTTGCGACTCGTGAAACAGGATTTGCGAGACACGGTGATGTGACGAAAGAGGAATAGTAGCGACGGCATGAATCATTTTCTTGATCTAGAAGCGTCTGTTAGCATACACTATAATATTGAGATTGTAGGTCATACCTCTCCGGATTCCAATGTCTTCAGACCCTCTGCAATTGCCTCATAGTCAACCTTCCATGCTTTCAAGTCGCCCTCTCCACTTCCTGTGAATATGAGGTCTTGTTCTGGGTTGAGGTCCATCGACCACACTTCTGAACGATGTGCAACGATGCTCTGTACGCAGTGTTGGGTGGAAAGATCCCATAGTTTTATCAAGGTGTCCTTTGAGGCGGAAATTAAGAAAGAATTCGAAGCTCCTGTCGAGGTTGATGGGACATCGAGAGGAGGCAAGAAGCGAATAGCAGTAATCTGATCACGGTGTCCGCGCAACCTGCCCAAGGGGATGGATGAAAAAATACCTCCGAGAAAGTAGAGGGCTACGTTACCGATAAAGACCAGTTTCCGCCACAAGATCCCATATGATCAAGTTTGTGTCCTGCGAACCAGACGCGAGGCGCGTTACCTGTTTGTCAAACGTGAGTGCTGTGACCGCTTTTTGATGACCGTTGAAGGTTGCATGGACGGTGCCGGTCGTGCTATCCCATAAACGGATCGAACCATCTGCATATCCGACAGCGAACATGTTTTGCTGAGGTGAACGCTCAATACAGGTGACTTCTGCTCTGTGACCTGTTTCGTGCCACATCGCGAGCTGTAATTGTTGATTACGAGGTCAGATTGAAGATGAAAGGGTGTGTATGAGCAGCACCATCTGTCCTTTCTTCATGTCCCAGACCAGGACATCTTCTAGGGCTGGGACATAAGCAAGTTTTCCGTCGTATGAAGAGTTTGATGAGGTGCTACAGATGAGGCCGAAAGCCTTTGATTTGGGTCAGACAGAGGAAAAGGCACGTCAATTGAGTGCATACCTGTGTTGGCCCATGTCTGAGATAGCTCTGGACCATGGCCGAGGCGGAGTGTAGTCTCGTACTTGCGAGGTGGAATTAAGGCTGGTGGCTGTGATACTGGTACACTTGCTCGATTAAGACAGATGTACATAAACTTAATGGTAATCGTAATACGGGTGAAAGCACTTGCTCCCAGTACTATACATCGTGTGAAGACCAGCCATCCGCAGAAGACGAGTGAAGCTTATGATGGTGTGGGTGATGGGTGACATACTAATGTGGAATGTGCCTATGGCCGGATGTCATCGCTTCTGTCGCTTCGTGACATCCTCCGGTTGCTCTCCACTCGCACCTGCCAGCAGCCTCCGTTTCTTAGCAGTTCTCGAATAGTGGGCGAGGACCCATTCTTTTTCTGCCTCCGTTTGTTCGATAGTGCCTTGTCGAATTTCATACGCTAAGAGGGATTTTAAGCACCAGAAGGAATAACCGCAAGGCGGAAAAAAACTAACGCTTCATTTCGAATCGGGGGCCGACTTCGGCCAGCTGAACATCTCCAGGAACTTTGACGAATACGTGATGCCTACACGACAGCGGAATGGTTATTGGGGAATAGTTGCGTAAGTTCCCATGCTCACCGAAAAGAGATGAAGTCGTCTTCGTTTGCAAATGTCATGACGCGTTTACTGTCTTCTTTGGGTACAGGGAAAAGGTGTTTAAGTACATCCCTTATCCGCATCCCAAGCTTCGAGCTGAATTGTTCAAATATGAGGTGAGGGTATTGTTCGGACACCGTGGACGATTGGTAGGAGCCAATGTCATGGCGGAGAGTAACATTGTGAAGTGAGAAGTGAACCGTCGGACCATGAGGGAAGTGGGAAACGATCATTGCATCTGGAAAGCGTGAGTAGATCAAAGGATAAAGGGCGAGGTAACGGGTTACCTGGGCTGCCCCGATGTTCATGCAAAACAATGAGGTCTGTGATATCATTGGCACGACATGCATCTGCCAGCTCTTTTACGACGTAATTGCCACGGTTTATTCGATACGAGTTGGGAAATACCAGTCGCATTTCCTATTGGGGTGAAGATGAGAGGGTATATTTCAGAATCGTGGTGACGATTACCTTGGCAAATTGAAGGAGTTTTGAGCTAGGATCTCTTGAAGTTGTGATCACAATTTTAGGGTCACTTATTCCGGCTCGAGAGTATTCGTTGTCGATATGCGATGTAGGTTCTGCGACAACCAAAGTGCATTCATATAGCGACTATCTGTGGGCAGGTTGAACTGACCTGCCTGTGCTTCATCAAATGCAAGGTCCTTGCCGAGTTCTCTTGCGTCCTTTTTGAGTTCTGTTGGGAGAGACTTTCCAGATGCGAGCGCGTCTTTTAGCTGACGTTTGCGTTCAAAAGTCTGGCGCTCTTGCGCTTCTAAGGATTTTTCGTATACGTATTGCCTGCGCTCGCGCGCTTGTCGCCTCAACTAACGAATATGAGGTTGGTTTGTTTCTCAATGAAGTCAAAACACTCACCATAGTCGATACTGGTGAAGAGTACGTCAAGGATTAAATTTGGATCTGTTAGTGGTCACGTGAGCGTCCATAGACAGGGGGTCGCGTGTTACAAAGCAAATACAAGGGAATTGTTTATCCGACCAATGAGCATGCACTGCCATGCAGAGCTACAAAACATGGCACAATAACGCGTCGCGTAATTTCGCATAAAAATCTTTGGTTGAACGAACCAAATACGCGCAACTTGTCCACTACCATAAAAGCGGGCGTGCATCCCTCTCTCTAACTTCAGTTCGAGTTTATACTCATCTTACGTCTTCTCATCTCTGTACATTTCACCTCTATTCAAAGTCTAAATGGCTGCCACCCTCGTCCCTACCCGTGTACCATCTCCCCTTCCCACACCCAGTAAGAAGGTCCGTAACGCTAACCTTGTACGCGTCTTGTCCCTCATCTCCGTCCCGTAGGCTGCAGAGGCTATCGCTGCCTTCTCGCTGGACTCTCCTAACCCACCCTCTAAAAAGGAGTCTATCATTGACGACAAGAAGCGCTCCATCTCTCCTGAAACACTCGTCGAGGACTCGGACTCAGAGGAGGATGACCTTGCCGTACTCCGAAACAAGTTCGTTGGCGAGATAGACCTTCCAGAATGTAGGTCACCTCCACCCTTTGCCGCTGTTTTATTCTCATCCTTTTCCCAGCTGAAGAGCCTCTGCTCAAGGAGTCGAAGCGTCGCTTCGTTCTCTTCCCGATTCAGTACCACGAAGTTAGTCTAGCCTCGTGCTTGCATGTTTCAATCTATTGACGCGTCTCTAGATCTGGCAAATGTACAAGAAGGCTGAAGCATCCTTTTGGACCGCCGAGGAGATGGACCTCTCGAAAGACATCCACGACTGGAACAACCGTTTGAACGACAACGAGCGTCATTTCATCTCGCATGTCCTCGCCTTCTTCGCCGCTTCCGATGGCATTGTCAACGAGAACCTCGTGGAGCGCTTCTCAAACGAAGTTCAGGCAGCCGAGGCTCGCTGTTTCTATGGTTTCCAGATCATGATGGAGAATATTCACTCCGAAACATACTCGCTCCTCATCGATACTTATATCAAGGATCCTGCTCGTCGTGAGTATCTCTTCGACGCCATTGACACTATCCCTTGTGTCAAGCGCAAGGCCGATTGGGCTCTCCGATGGATTTCCGACCAACGCTCAACGTTCGCCGAACGCCTCGTTGCTTTCGCCGCCGTCGAGGGGATCTTCTTCTCTGGATCGTTCGCTTCTATCTTTTGGATGAAGAAGCGGGGCCTTATGCCTGGTCTTACTTTCTCCAACGAGCTCATTAGTCGCGATGAAGGCATGCACACCGACTTCGCCTGTTTGCTCTTCAGTCACCTCAAGCGTCGACCGCATCCGGATGTTGTCCGCCGGGTTATTACAGAGGCTGTCAAGATCGAGCAAGAGTTCTTAACTGGTTCGTCTTCATTTCTTCTCCACATCAGCGAGGTCTCACGATTGTCTTTACAGATGCTTTGCCTGTCGCCTTGATTGGCATGAACGCTAAACTCATGTGCCAGTACATCGAGTTCGTCGCCGACCGTCTTCTTGTTTCGCTGGGTAACGAGAAAGTGTATAATGTTACCAACCCCTTCGACTTCATGGACATGATCTCGCTGCAAGGCAAGACTAACTTCTTTGAGAAGCGGGTGTCCGACTACTCGAAAGCGAATGTCAACCACAACCAAAAGACGGAAGCCGTTGCAAGTAAAGTCTTGTGAGTCAATTTATTGGTGCTTTCGGTGCCTTGACTGACCAACATCATCCTTAGCTCGCTTGACGAGGACTTCTAATTTTGTAATTGCATTCTTGGCACGTTAATACTGTACACCATCTATCCTGATTACAGCGCTACCTCATCTCCACCTGCACCTGCATGACTTTCATCATTCTACATAGATATGTTATCACTAAGGCTTGTACCAACATCATGTTACCATTACTTCGGCACATCAATACCATTGCTTTATTTGTTCATGGCTGTCTAAGTCGTAACTGCTCATGATTTGTCCTTATATCGTATTGATTGGGCCCAACTGTGGCTTACCTCGACTGAGAGGTAGAGAGATCTAAAATAAACTCAGGTGTAGGAGTCGCGAGCTAGCTTGAAGGATGACGACAGGACACGACGGTACCAATGTGGTCCAGAACCACCCACGACGCCTATCTCAATTTGAAATGCTTTGGAAGAGGACTGAGGAGTGCGTCCTTATAGCAAAAGACGAGGAATCACGTCGCGAATGTGCGAGAAGTCGATAGACATTGAGACACAACCGATACCCTGCCAAAGCGGGGCCTGCGGATGCTCATACTCAAAAGTCTAGGCCGATTAACGACCTAGAATCCTCCTGTAAATGAAAGTAGTCACCCGTAGACGGATCGAAAGGTCGGACGGTGAAGACGGTAACAGGCATTTCCTCCGCTACTGCAGGTGGCGCTGAAAGAAAGCTGTATTGAAAAGCTGATACTCGGAAACAAACGGATGGTCATTGTTGCTTCTTTGACTCTGTGAGCTTCTTTTCTTCGATTTCTTTCAAAGACTTTCTGTCTTCCAAGATAGAGGTAACGATGTATGCTACAAGCACGAAGTTTGCAGCGCAGACGGCAGTAATGGCAGCATAATTGTGGTTGCCTGCTGAGCGTGAGCGATTGCTGGATGTGGACGATAGAAAACCGTACCTCCCCACATGTACTTGAGCGAAATGAAATAAGAAGAGAGTGGTAGGATTGCGAGTGTGGCCGCGAAAAGGAGTAGCTTGATGAGAGCTCCCCTGAGTAGAGTAAAGTTGCTGACATTCACATGGTAAGGTTGTCAGGCGAGTTACGGACACGCACCTAGAGGCTGCCTGCGCTGTTGCATTGGCGATTTCCGATTGACTGCTCATATTGCAGTTGTGCTTTTGACTCTCGAGGATGATGGTGACTTGGTGAGGTTCAACCTACAAGTGGCGGTGCTTTGTGCGCCATGTCAGGCCGGCCACCCAGCTTCAACGTGATTAATTCGCAGACGGGCTCCAAGAAGCCTTCAAGTTGATTAATGATTTCGTCTAGCAGCTGTTGTTGTCAGTGTCTCGGATTGACCGCCTTCGAGGACCCGTGAGTCTTCGGTTTGCAGCTCCGTGCTCTAGCGGACCGATGTCACGAGGACTCTCATCGAGACTCTCCCATGGACTCCGATGAAGATAGTACAATACGTGCTATCTTCGTCGACACTCCCCTTCACAGGACTAGTGGTCCAAGTCATCTACCCCCATGACCACCATGCCCAGCGTTCCCTCTGCTACAATATGGGGGTCACACACTGCTACCAAGCACGCCCTCCTGATCCATGGATTGACTTCGTCTTCGCATACCTGGCACAGGGTAGCCTCTGCGTTAGCTGACCAGGGTACGGCTTAGTGGAATTTCACGCTTTTGTCAGAGGAGCTGAGCACCCCCGTCAGGTTATCTGGTCACTGCACCCAACCTCATCGGCCACGGATTACGTCGGTCCACAGACTACCACATGGACACCTTTATCCAAGACCTCCGCCCATATCTTTCTGCAAGGAATTATGACTTGGTCATGGGTCACTCCTTGGGCGCCGTAACTACCATGTCCCTCTTCCCTCACCTCTCCAAATCACACCCAACCGCTGTGGTCCTTGTCGATCCTCCGTTGCAACAGGGTGCGGAGAAAATCGCAGTCAAGGATGCAGTATTTTCTACCTCTTGCATAGACATAAAGGCAGCAGAGACCTATCTGGCCGAAAATCCCTTATGGTCCCGAGAGGACAGCATTTTCAGAGAGCTTGGAACCCGTTTGGCTGATCCTGATGCCGTTCATGGTATTTATAGGGTACGCTACTTTGTTATCTTCGGCCGATGTTTCGCGCTAGTTGCCTATTGTCTGCTACAGCAAAATCAACCGTGGAATTTTATCCACTATTTCAATATAGTTCCGCCGACATGGAGGGTCACTATCCTGATCGCTGACCCTGAAATCCAGCAGACATGCTTTGTTGAGGACATTGAACCGTTCCCCAATATCCGACCTGTGTTTGTACCTGGTGCGAGTCATTGGATCCAATATGAATTTCCCGAACTTGTTGCGGAGGAGGCTCTGAAGACGGTCTCTGCGTTGGAAGTAGCTTGATGACTAGAGCCTGCCCTTCTGTATTGTCACTTGGAAAACGTAGTATGAGGACTAAAGCATTGCGATGGCTGTTACTCTCCCTCGGAGTTGGACATGGCTGTATGTATGTGGTATAGCCGAGATTCCCCACGATGTGACTTCGGTTTGACCGAACACGTCTCTGTCTCTAGTTTCAGTACCCTCCGTGCCGTTGCTCCCTACATGTCTCAATCTCTGCCATCATCTCCGAAATATGCACCACAACCAAAAATACCAGAAGATGAACCGGCTGAACAACCTAAATCATTTGCGCAGTTGCCCTCGAGCTGGTCAAGCCTCTGGCAATCAGTGACCTACGCCGAAGCCGACTTACTGATGTTCTCCACCGCGTTCAAACTTCTTCTCTTCCCCGCTTAGTGAGCAATGTGGGCTCCGTGTGTCAATAGACAGAGCTCTGAGATAGACTGTTCAGTCGTTCCACAGATTTTGAGGTGCACCGCAATTGGCTCGCCATCACTCATTCACTTCCTATTTCCCGGTGGTATTATGATGTACGAGACCTTGTAACAGTTATCTCTATGCCAATATTTGACCTGCTCGGCAGACAGTATCTGAATGGAGTGAGCGGCCCTCTTGATTCGAGTGTGCAGTGTATTGATTTGTGCGCGGTCCAGCACTCGACTATCCTCCGTTCTTTGCTTACTTTGAAAAACTGTTGTCGATCCCTGCTTGGTTCGTGGACCCCAAGATTGTGGACCTTCATAATTTGAACTACGACGCATGGTCTGTCGTTGCGTATCAGCGGACCACCGTGGTTCTTACCGAGCTCGTCCTTGGGGCAGCAGTACTGAGGTATGTGGATTTCTGAACGTCCAGGAAAGCAGAATGTCAAGTTGCATACTTTAGGTTCATTCATGGGGCTGTTGACCCGTCGCGGCAACGTTTGCTCTCTGCATCGCTCTTCTTTCACCCGGGTTTTCTCATCATTGACCACATCCACTTTCAATACAATGGCTTCATGTTTGGAATCCTTCTCTGGTCAATTCTCATGGCCCGCGAGGTACGAATCATTTCCGATATGCTGTATCCAGCGTTCAATTCTATACCCCAGGGTAGAAAACTCGCGAGCGGAATATTGTTCGCTGTTCTCCTGAACTTCAAGCACATCTACATGTATCTTGCGGTAAGCATTCCCCAGGTTTACTCGAT